>JAOUQW010000029.1:9991514-10003054 GCA_028565825.1 Olivaichthys viedmensis | reverse complement strand
TTGCGGAATAAGAACTGTTTCTATAATATTACAAAAACGCACCATTGCATAGACAAATCATAGAAATTGTGGCAAGGAATATGATTAAGACTGCCTGCTTCTCGCCATATAAATTCATGAAAATATCCAGAAAAAAGGTGGAGAGAGAAAAATCAAGAGTGCGAGAGAGGGAAAGATCCCTGGTCCGTCTAATCAAGGACTCCGAAACACTGGTCTCTTCACACTACTTTTGTAATGAGGGTCAACAGCACTTGATTAGAAAGAAGAAGGAGGAGAGGTGAAAAAAAGAAATTGCTCTCTTCACAGGATTAGAAAGCAAGTCTCTCTTTCATACACTTGAGCGCACACACACACACCTATTACGACACCGACGCTTCTACAGACATTGAAAAGATGAATAGATGTGGATGTATGGAAACTTCCCATGTTTGCAGTTGGCCATGATCATTGATTTTTATGCTGTCGTACAATTCGGTTAGCGCAGTTTCCCCCACAGTGATGGGCCTCTAATTTCACATGCAATGGCAGATGGAGACCCTGTCTTCCTAAACTCTCAGTCTGAATGCAGCCAATTGTCTCCTCATGAGGACAACATGCCCAACTGCATCCTCCAGGTGGCAGATCCTTCGGGTGGCACGTGCCACAGCTGGCATTTGAACCTGAAGTCAGTGTAGCATGTAGGGGACCTCCTTGGCATGTGTTCACACGTATCCCTTTTATAACCTTCATCGGAAAACCCAGCACCGCTTATTCTAGCCATGCTGAGTTTGCCGACTCGATCACCCATGAAGGTAAGCCTGCAGTTTCTCCTTTAAATATCCCTTCCATCATCCACGGCGAGAAACTGATGACTACAATTTGTACAATAAAAATATGGAAGATATGTTTATGCATCGGCTGATGCCTGCACAGTCAAGGCTGGTGTTTTTAAAACCTTGGTTTTGCAGTCTCCTGTCTCTATATCATGACGTCTACATCTCTAAAATTGATGCTACGGCTGACAGACTTACAATTTTCATAAAGCTCTCTTTCAGAGGCTGTATCTGTAGACAGAGATGACGGGGCTGAAAACTACAGCTCAGCGCTGCTTGCACGGCTCAGGATTGATGGCAACTGGCACTGCACGGGACATTCTCCACATAATCTTAATACTTCTTTCATGGCTATTCCTTTCCGTGCAAACACCATCCCAAATGGCAAAAAAAGAAAAGAAAGAAAAGTAAAATAAAGTCCTGCTCATTTGATACTGACAAGGTTCCCGCCAACTGTTATAAACTGTATCTTTTGGCGAGGCGATACCGTTACTATGTTTGGGAGAGCTACTCCATCTTCCAGGACGCTCCACGACTTGTGTTTCAAATAAGTCAAAGCAGGTCAATTGGTTATATTGACACAAGAACTAAAGTCTGCAATCCGCAAGTTGTGTAACGGAGATCTGGTGACTGAGGAAACAATAGTCCTGGGCACAGTGAAATATAAGGGTCACGAGAGGCCAGTGAGGGAAGTTGCTATGTGCTTTCGAATTGCTTCCTCTTTTCTGTTATCCTGGTGTTGGGTGTCATCCTGCAGGAGGCCGGGGTCAGACCTTCTGTTTCACTCTCTCCGTGTCATTCCTCAAACAAGCGTCGGAAACTGAGTGAAACGAGGAGTGCGGCTAAAACACTGCTACTGCGAGCCTGTTTGAGAATTTGGAGTGTAAATGCGTGCCTTGTTAACAATTTATTTACTCTCACCCAATTGAATTCAAGGCTCATTTAACCTCTTATGCTTCTTTACATTTCCAAACCCTAAGGCTTATTATCCAGCAAAAACAATGCAACATGATTTAGCTGATATTATGTTTTAATAGTGAGGAGTTGATGGTTTCTTTGGCATTTAGGAGGCTAAATTAAGAGGTTGAGGTTCTGTACTAATGACTTGAAGGTTGTGAGTTTAAATCCCAGGACTGCCAGAGAGCCACTGTTAGACCCTTAAATCAAGACTTGTTCACATTTCCTATCGCATAAAGGTACCTGTGAATACAAAAGTTGTTCTCTGGAGGTCGAGTATAAACTGTATACGCTTGGTCTAAATAGTACGCCACTAGGCCCTATATAAAGTAACAAACTGTGGCATACTATTGATGTACGATACCACACAATTTGCACTACACAACTAACGATTTTTCAAAATGGCGGTTATCTGACTCAAGTGACGACTTGTGACGATTCTGTAACGACTTCATTTGACCAATCAGTGGTCTGCACCATTTCTCGTTCCACCCATATGACCCTGTTTGGGACGCTTGTGACCTTGGAAAGAAAAGTAGCCAAATTTAGCACGGGCACTTTACTGTATGGGTCACTTGGCAATTGAAATGACAACACGGGATCACAGATTTGTTAGCGCATTGTACCGCGCTTTCCAGTGAAAAAGGGACCATTCAATTGTATTCTGCCTACCTTCATTTTTCTCCAATTTCAGCAGACAACAGTCTACAATGCTGATCTGTGCTCCGATTTGGCCTTTCCCATCCAAATAAGTACTCATGATTACCAACTAATCATGCATTATTAAAAAGTACCAATAGTACCAATTCCTAAAGTCCTTTCGCAAAGCCACTTTCCACCTCAACGCAATGAATATACAGTCAGCCAAAGCCTCTGCCATGATCCAGCGAGCGGGTTACGTCTTTACACTGTCCTTATCACTTCCATCAGCATGTGCTGAGCTCAGTCGAATAACCTTTTCCTGCCATATGTTGGAGAAGAGAAAGAAAAATCCACCTGTCTGCGCCAAAAGAAAAACAAAAGATCTCATTAGAGATATCAGCCAGGACTGATCTATCCTTCAGTATGGAAACAGTACGACACAGGGAGAGAGAGAGAGAGACCTGGAGAATTATAGAGAGATGGAAACCAATAGAAAGAGGGAGAGAGGAACAGACAGCGACGGGGTGACTAAGAGACGAGAGACAGGGCGAGTGAGCAGAGACTAGAGTAGCTATTGTTCAGTGATCACCACCTCCAGTGCCTCCACATGTCATCTCGACTCAGAGCTCACTGGCAGGACGAGGCCATGTTTGATCCCACCGTGGAAAACTGACAAAAGCAAAAGAGAGAGAGCACTGGAGTCTGATTACTGTCATTCCGACTTCCAGTCCTGAAGTAACCTGGAGGCCCCAGAGAACCGAGACATCACCGGGAGGTCTAAACGACGTGGAACTGAATGACCTCTGCATGAACATCAGCTTGCATCAGTGAGGTCACACCACCACTAACATCTCGCAGTGACCCTGTCTGTGTGCTGAATCAAGGGAAATTCATCCGTCTCGACGTAGATGCAACTTAAGAAGTGATTCATATGCCATCCACTAATGATTTAATCACTCGTTCCTCATCAATCAAGCTGCTGCCAAGTGGACGTTGTGGAAAATTCTGATAAATGACCACGCTCTCTGGAAGTTCGTAAAAGCCACAAATAGTTACATGCTACCGCATGTTCTTAAAATGATAATTAAAGATCCAAGTTAGGTCATCCATTACAACCGAACCACAAAACGGTGGTACTAAACCGTGAATAAATATTCATCACCATAAAAGGCAAAGTCGTGCCGTGGATATGTGGTTGTTACACTTTACCGTGTATGAAGTAGCTTTCTATTTTGGTTGTAGAGATCATATTGTTGCCATGTAATTTACTGGCCATCGAGGGGGCGCCCGGCGCTCAACACACTCGAGTGCCATCCACTTACACTTCTGTGTGGTCCGAAGCAAATGGATTCTCAAACTACAGCCAAATTAAGTAAAGGGTTACAATGCTGCACATTTGGCGATGTGCAGTTTAACTCTGCTATTCGAAATGTAAGATTTACCAACAAATGGGCAAAGGGAAATGGTTTAAAAACTACACCCTACAAAAAAAGTACTAAACTGCACATTTCACGGCATAAACACAGTCACTGAAACCCCCAAGGGTACATCCTTTAGTTACCTGATAATGTGAATGTAATGTACCTTTAAAACTCATTCAAGGTAAATAAGGACCAACATTAAGGACCTTAAGGACCAACATTATTCCTTCGAGGGTGAATTTACAAAATTGTTTGTACTTTAGGGAATAAAAATGGCTTTTGTCGGACTATTGATGGGCATTTCAACTTATTTTAATGATCAATTCTTCCAAACTCTCCATTTAAGTGAATTAAACTATTCGTGTTTTGATTAATTTGATTCACCACTCAGCACGGCATCCATAAATACTGTGTAGTCTTGACCCTGACAGTAAACCACATCCATTTTTTCATACTGTCCCTTTGTCTATATAACAAACTGGGACTATATTTACATTTCACAACACCGTTCACTTGCTAATAACTTGTGTACTGTATAACCAAATTGTCTTTTACAGTCAGTGTTGTACTGTTGGCAATGCTAACATTGTGAAAAAGACTAAATAAAACTTTAGCTGAAATTAAATTTAAATAAAGAAAAGAGCTAACTTTGCCATTCTGCTAAACGTTTGCTAAATGGCCGCTAATGACGCAGTTGTTTTTGGGATTGGCATTTTTTCGTTCGCAAACTACCCAAAAGTCATGGGTTTCATTCGGTTCAAATTCAAACTATTAAAAGCTGAACATGAAAAGTGAGAGAAAATCATGAAATTCGAGAGTCTGTAAGCTACAACACAAGTCATAACAACAGTATTACAAATATAAAGAGTTTACATTTTTTCCTAAGCTTCAATTTGTTAATCAACTCACTCACAGTCAAAAAGAAACAGTTGTTTGTAATAATAATAATAATTATTATTATTATTATTATTATTATCATCATCATCACCATCATCATCATTAGTTGTTTGTAATCATGGCTATGTTAAAAACTACATGCTTTAAAAAGTATGTCTAAATACTACATGTCACCCATTACTTTGGTAACCTGTGGTGACTATTTTGACATTTTTTGGTGACTATTATTTAGCATATATTGTGCAGTTTGTAATGACAAAAGTACAGGTGTTTTTTTGCTCGATTATAGCCCTGATCTAGTTTCACCCTGCAATGTTGCCAGGTTGGTTTCCCTCCCAGTTGGGCTTTTTTTACTCCCACCAGACTGGGAAAAATTACCTTGGGCTGTAGATATAATTTAGTTACAGTTTGGGCTGGTTTATTAAATCAGGTGTTTTTTAAAAGCCAGACTGAAATGGAAACGGTCAATCCAATCTGGCAGACCTCAACAAAATTCCTCCTCAAAGGCTCAATCGGAGCTTGTAACTGCATTAGCACCTACTATGGACATTTTTAGAATAATATTTAGTTGAAGAAAGAAAACCCATAAACCTTAATGTGCGCTACAGTGGTATCAACAAATAATACAATGAATGTCTTAGGTTTCAAAAGTTCATTGTTTACTTAATAAATCTGTTTTAGTGATTTGACGCATAAAAATTGTTTCTATTATGTCCCTGTTGTCCCCTTTAGCCATGGTCCAATCATGGCTTGCTTTACTTTTACTACATCAACATTGTGTTGTTTCCTGTTGTTTTGCCACCTGGATGTTCTTAGGGATGAAAAAATAATAATAAAATTCATTCCCCGACTAAATACCACGATGCTACACCAAAATTCGACGCCACCCAGTGTTGCCAGATCTGCGGTTTTCTTTTGAACTGCTGCCTCGAATTGATTTTTTATTTTTTTTGTCCGGGGGTTGGAAATTGGGCGTTGTTCATACATTAAATTAATTATAAGTATATATAAAACAAATTAAAATCCACAATCTAATTAATTCACTAATACCCAAATCCAATACCGAGCTGACTGAGCGTTCATCACAAACACACCTGCCATTGAAACATCAAACACACCCGCTTAAACTTCTCAGCATGCACTAATTACTGTACATTACTGTAATATGCATCATCCTATGTTGCGTATCAGTGAATTCTCATAGCTATTCTTTACTTATGACAATATCGGTAATAATACGCAACCATTTTAGTACTTTGGTTAAAGAATTCTTTAGTGAATCCGCTTCGTATTGGTGAAATGTATTGTATGCTATTAAATATTATATTAAATTTGCCAATGATACTCCTGATATTCAACTTTAAAAGCAGTCTAAAAGGTTTTTGGCTGGTTTTGTCATGCAGACGTGGCAACCCTGACACCGATTATAGACATTTCTTCTTTTTGTTTCGAATTTTTATTGTTTTAGCATACAGAATGATAAAACTACTCACGGACGCCCTTAAAATGTGGTCAGTACACAGCCGCATCCTAAATAGATATGCTGCCGTGACATAATTAGCCTACAGAATGACATGATTCACTAACTTTACAGAACGTAAAACAGCAGTTGTCTCTCACCCAAGCTAAGACTTTCCTTTTTGGCTGCAGAGCTGCAGCTGGATATTAACTGTAAATCCGTGCCTGTCATACTGTAGTGACCAAAACCACCCAAAAAATGCAAGGTAATAGGCTAATAGTTTGTAACAGCCTGTGTAACCGACTCACATATTTTACTAATGTATCAATATGCATGGTTGATATTTTAACGACAAAAGGTAGACCTCAGTTCCTGTAGAGCTCGATGGTTAAATGTAAACATGCACAACCGAGCAAACCCTTAAGGACTTGTAGCGTAATCACACATGAGCTCCTTTTTCATCTTAGTAATGCACACACTGTACAGTTTATAAAGGAAGGCTAAAAAAAAAATCACCAGGGATCTCATGGCAGAGCACATCCAGCATGAACATTACAGGAGTGGTGTTGCACAACGTGTCAAGTTCAATACTTTTTCAATACTACAAATAGTCTTTATTTATGTACAAGAAGACTATGTTAGGGTTGTATTATGCCTATAGACATGCTAATTTGACCCGAATGGGCAGAGCCAAACAAAGAATTCATATGTGCCCTTTGTAAAGCAAATAGGCTATTTAACAAAAGTGCTAGTGAACTGTCTGTAGCCTAATTTTCCTTTTTTTATTATTAAAATGAGCTGGATAGCACGTTATTCAGTAACATGTGATCTTATGCCTCTAAAAAACAATCAACACACAGCCTACAAACACAGAAATACAAATTGGGTAATGAATGTCAAATGATAAATGTTTAGAATAATTTTTTTCTTTTGCTATAGTACCATTTTGGGATTGCAAACTGATCTCATAAGGAATCTGTACAAATTAGAACGAGCGAGGTCAGCGTGGTTGGATTTCGTTCAATTTTATACAATAATGGAGTGAGAAAGGGTATGAACGCTAACCCCCGATACTAACCCGAACCCTAATCTTCAGAAGTCCTTATACAAATTTGCAAGCGTGAGACCATGTTGAGTCTTGAGCATTGCAATACTATTATCGAAGTCATTTTGGTCGAAATGATGGTATCGTCACAACCCTATACACGAGCCAAGGACACGAGATCAAAACAAAGCGAGATGTTATTTAATCACCAGAGTCCCAGATCAGGATCTCGGACCATCTCACATAACATGGAATCATCTCAGAGTAGATCTTTCTTACGTTAAAGGAACATCAGTGGCAAACATCCTGAATCCTGGCTAAACTCCTTTTGGTGGGTGGGTGTGTGTGTGTGTGTGTGTGTGTGTGTGTGTGTTTAGCCTGACAAGCTCTGCCAGAGGGTGCGAAATCCCCTCCACCACTCGAAAACAATCCCGGTATGGAGCACGTATGGAGATGAAGGGGCTGGGCCACGCTTTTTGATACACGTCTTTCTATTGACCTATCTGTCTGTCTGCCCACTTGTCTGTCCAAACAGACAGACAGATCTCTGCACATACATTACAGATAGGTAGAGCATCCCCCAAATGCCTATGCGTGGCCGGAAAACGGGAGGCCATGCACAACTATTGATTATACGTGCAGACCACGAGCCGCCTTGTTTATTTCGGGTGTTTTCTCCTCCAAAAATAACAAGCAAGCGAACGCTATCGAGTCACGTGACACGCGTCCTACAGATGTGGCCGAGGAGGTTCAAATGAGAAACACTGGAACCGGCTGGAGCAGTGAACGCAGCCCCGGAGCCTTCAGCGCGGTTCATTGGTTCCCAGAGCGTCACCGCTTCGGATGCTGCATGGAATTAAAGCAAGGATAAAACGCACTAAATGTGTTTTTTATTATTATTATTATTTATTTATGAAAACACAGGGAGTCCTGGTGCATTTGTAAACAAGCCCAAGTTTGCATGGAAGGGGATTAAAATAAATAAAATAAAAATGAAAAAAAAAACGAAAAAAAAAACCCCGCCGCCGATGTGCATCCATTGAAACACGCTTACAATAAGGCGAGACCCGCCGATGAACGAATCCCGCATGAAATATTAACGTGTGGCTGGAAAAATAAACACACCGTAAAGCCGCGTGATTTCTCGGGTGGCCTTTCAGCCGTACAAGGCAACAACAACCCAACACAAAAAAAAAAAAAACCACAAAAAAATTTCTCATTTGATCGCCTCCTTTTGTTCCGAACGGAGCGGCGGCTATTGAACACGTTTAATGCAGCCCGTCCGAGCCGCGCGCGCCCACGCGCACCCGCGCGCCCGCCCGCACGCGCGCGCCCGCTCCGGCTAGGCATCCGCGCGTTCGCGCTTCTGCGTTGCGGAGAGGAAAACGCGTGCATTGGAATTAAAACAAGGAGCGTGCAGGCTGTTTAACAGAAATCAGCCGTGTGTGTGTGTGTGTGTGTGTCTTTACTACACCGGGGAGCATCAGTGTGGAAATCAGCGCTCAACGCGTGTGTGTGTGTGTGTGTGTGTGCGTGCGCGTGCGTTTCAACATCTCGCGCCCACCTACCTGTATTCAAAGTGCAACAGTTAGATCCGCAGCTTTTCTCTTTTTTTAAATCCCCTCGGTGGGTTTGCAGTCCGATTTCTTTTTCTTTTTCTTTTAAATACTCTCCTCTTTGCAACAGAAAGCACCCGGGCTAGAGGCGGGGGGAGAGAGAGAGAGAAAAAACACAGGGTGCTCACCGCCCCGACTGCGTCGCCAATCTCACAACCCCGAGAAAACCGTCTCGCTTTCTTCAGAAGCGCGGGTCGGCGGCTACTGGCCCTTTAAATGGAGCGAACCACCTACAGTGCAGGGGTGCCCGCTTACGCTCGTGCACTAAACATCAACAATACAAGCATTTGCGGCAGTAATAAGGCCATGCGCAGTTGTCAGTGCGAATCTGTCCATTTTTCTTTCGCCTCGGCTACCATTTCATTCGTAATAGAATGCAGTTTAACGACCGTCCTTGTTGTCTAAACCACCCTTTCGCGCGGGATGGTTTAGGCCCGCCCTTCAGCTAGTATTTTTTCTATCAACCCAGATGTTGGATGGAGAACGCTGTGAGTGTGTGTGTGTGTGTGTGCGCGCGCGCGCGTGTGTGTGTGCGTGTGTGTGTGCGCGCGTGCAGACAAACCGAGATGTCTACAATAACAACAACTGAGGTCAAGCTCCTTACATACAAAACACAGATGAATCATTTCAAACTAAAGATAAGATATGAATAGAGCCACAGCTTGCATTAACCTATAAGGCGACGTGGTGGACGTTTTAAGAGTCACGTGGTACATTGCATGCACATAAGCATGGAATCACTCATTTCATGAAAATCAGATGGGCTATATTTAGAAAAAGGACAAAGATATTTTAGGCTAAATGCACGTTGTATTTTTGTCTCATGTTTTCTGCATTGTTCCCCACATCCTGTAAAAAAAAAATGGAAATCATGTGTCTAAATATGGGCTTCGGTGCCCTGAGAGTGCTTTACAGCTTATTTATGGTTTGAGGATAGACTTGAGTGCATAAGAAGCGCCCTATGCTGTTTGCCAGTAATGAACTTTGATGTAATCCACCAGCAAATAGCGAAGCAATCTATTTATTCAAATCGTGCAGCCCAGTAAATGGCTGTTTAGGCAAAATGACACTCTGCAGTAAACAAATGTAAATTCCACCGACATAAAGAGGCAGAGAATCATGATGAAGGATCTGCGCCCGCAGCGGGTTCAATCAAAAGTGCTAATAGCTATCAGAATGGGCCCCTCTAATACACAGCTTCCAGCCAGTTGTGTTGGGGGAATCGCTGTGAAATTTAATCCGAGTACAGGCTGATTCAGCCGGCGTGTCTTTGGATGCGAAGATGGAGCATGGGTGATGTCACGGTACATCCAGTGACCTAAATGTGATATGTAAACACTCGAACCTCACAGGGCGGGCGAGGTGGGAAAGGTACAGGGCAGCGATTAGCCTCGACGGCCTTCTCGATCTTGCTCTCTAATCCACCCAGAGTTTGAGTTTGGCACGTCCATCGGCTTCTACCTTCTCTCTCTCTCTCTTTCTCTCTCTGTAATTGTGTGCATCTGTAATTGGAGCCACTTCAGGCTCTGTGGCTGCCTCGGCCTTTCTGGGGGAGGTAAGAGTGGGGTTCGGGGCTGCTGTGTGTGCGGCCTGCCGGAGAATTCGGGATGGGAGAACGGCAGGAAAGCGAAGGAGTGTGAGGGAGGGACCCTCCAGAGCAGATAAAAAGGGGAGTGTGTGGTTTTCTCTTTGAAAGCAGGGCCCTAATCATAGTGAAGCGCTGTCATGCTGCTGCCCCACATCCTAAAAAGAAAACACACACACACACACACACACCATTTGAGCACATGTTTAGAGTTAAGGCAAGCGTAATGGAAAATGTACAAAAGTAATTTGTATCAGAAATACAAACAGTAGTCTGACTTTCCTTTTTTTTTTCCTTTTGAAATGTTGCATGACCAACATCCTAATATAAAACAACAAGCTGTTTTATATATAAAGAATACAATGCATATGCATCGTCTTTTAGCTTTTAGTTTAGGTATTAAAGTATTGGGATCAATCAGTGAAACGACCTCTTATTTGTTTCATTCTATTGTATTTATGTGCAATCAGAGCGAATAAAACAAGCTTTTCATCATGTGTAACGTCTGCCCCTTTTTATCATATCATGCCATGGGAGAGTGTATTGTGATTTATCGGATTTCCCAGCTTATTTGATTTTGCCTTGCCTTTAAAGTGTTTGTGTGGAGGTCACGCACCGTCTCTCCTGAAGGTCGGACAGGGACGGACGGCCAGAAACTATTTACGAGAGTGCCCTAATGCCACGTCTACAGGCCTGCGTTCGTTTCCAGGCCTCATCGAAACTTCATTCACCTTGAAAAGAAAGCTGGATGTTTACAGCCTGCTATTTTTGTCTTTACACTCGCAAAGACAGACATCCTTTATTGTCACATATACAAGAACAGTACAGTGAAATTCTTTTCTTCGCATATCCTAGCTTGCTAGTAAGCTGGGGTCAGAATGCCATATATACAAGGCACGTGTAGAGAAGAAGAAATTCCGTAAAGCGAAGATGCTTTAAAAGAAAAAGTTTTGAAAAAAAATACTATAAAGAGCAGTAAACTGTAAAAAGAAAAAGAAAAAAGAAGAAGAAAGAAATCAAATCAATTTATTGGTGTGAGCAGCCTTTGCCTTTAAAACTGCATCAATTCTCTTAGGCACACTGTCGTGCAGTTTTATAAGGAAATC
>JAOUQW010000029.1:9970977-9985465 GCA_028565825.1 Olivaichthys viedmensis | reverse complement strand
TGTTAGAATTCTGGTGAAGGTGACCTCTGGTGGTGTGGGGCGGTAGTGCTCTGGTGGTCAGGTCTGGCCGTGACACCATGGACAGTGTGTGTATCTTAAAACCTTAGTTTAGTACCTTTTATTTTTAATGTACCCACAATTACAAGCCAAAACAACAGGGTACTTATTAAAAAATACAATTAAGAACAAACCATTTACAACTTATTCTTTATGCCAGTGACTGTTGCATTGACCCTTGCATTCAAAACTTCATGAATCTATGAACTTTGGAAAGGTGACATGATTTAGATTTAGGTTTAACTGACTGCCAGAAGACCATTTTGTTCTGAAGTTCCTGATCAGGGGTTTAACAGAACTGACATCACTCGGCGTAGCTGATGTAAACTGTAATATCCCAGCCACATGAACACTGAGAGGAAGGAGGGCTCATAAATGAGAAAATGACCAGCGTTTCAACGTGAGCACAACCTGAGTCATGCTGACACTAGCACACTTTCACCCACACATCTGGGCTCACTTAACAGGCTTTAGGTCCACACATAGCAGAAGATAATTAAGTTAAGGACATGGATTCAATATATGAATGTTATGATGAAATTGTCTACTTTATCTACTTTATTAGTGATAACAGAGAACGTGATTAGAACATTCAGTAAAGTATTTGACAGGTTCTATAAAGGTCAGGCTTTAACGTAACACAAACAACGTTCCTGCCACGTTCTAAAAACATCTGCTGTAATAACGGTTTGCTTCACAATGTTATTAGAACGTTACTCACACAACGTTTCCAGTTAGGAAAAATAATAATATTATGGAATTTTTTAGCACTAATGTTCCTAGAACTAAAAATGTTGCAGCAATGTTGAAGGTACGTTTATAAAAACGTTTGCAGAACACCCAGAAAACCTGACAGATTGATCGTTCTTAGAACCAAAAGTTCCTAGAACCGCAACTTTAGAAAAAGTTCTGCTAACCTGCCTAGGAAATTAATAATCTTAAGATGGAACTGCTCTGGTCTCTTACCTGAGGATCAGTGCAATTGAATGGCACGTGCCTTGTAAAATGACAAGTGTTAAGTCATCACCTATGGTGTTAAACTGTTCTTTAATGTAAACGGCACGCTATAGTGTTAACACTAGTGGAGCTTTATCCGTGTGTATTCATGTGTTCAGTGTCCTGTGCTGAATGTTACGGTGTTGAACAGGCGGGGCGCTGCCAGAGTGAGAGGAAGAGTAATCCGCTCGTCTGCGCATTTGTTCCACGCTGATGAGTACAGACGTCACGTCTGCTTCTGGAGACTTGGACAGCTGTGGGAACTAGACATAATCTGTATCTCTATCTTACTATAGATGTGTTTCGAAATGGCATATTTGTGTAACTATATACTGCATACTGCACCAGTATATACTGTATACTACATACTATTCCTCATAGTAGTATGCAGTATGTGAGAATTAACATTATCCTTTGGTAACTACACAGTCAGGTGATTACCTGTCTATCAAATTCACTTATAGACATACAGTAGTTACCTCATTTTTCTGCAGAGTAGCTCAAAATGTGTAACTTTTAGTGGTTAAAGCCAATGATACAATGAGGCACAGAGAGGCTTTAAAGCCAACCCTTTTGCCTTAGTTTTGGAACAGGAGTGGATAATAAGCATAAATAACTTTTTTTCTCTCTTCTATATCAAGCATTTAGCTGTCACAGCCAGTTTACAACTAAAGAAAAAGAGAAAATCAATCAATTCCATAGTTTTATTTATACAGTACACACAATTCGGATAGTTTAGTACGTCATCTGGGTATCTTTTGCGTACTGGAAATATTCATGTTTGGCGTACTGGAAATATTCATATTCATACTTTTGGGTGGGGTTTAGCATGAGTATACTGTATGTAGCATGCCATTTCGAACACAGCCTATGACCCCAATCTAGAAGATTATTACATAAAACAAAATATTAATTGGGGTGCATGCAGTGGTCAAATTGTATTTTTTTTTCTATGGGGATTGTTGGTTGATATAAAAGTGGAGGGTGAGATGTTAGTTATGTTAAACTGTAGCTACACTTATTATCCTATAATCAGGAGAAAAAGCCTTTTCAGATATTGCAAATTTTATACCGAACAAAGTAATTCTACCGTCATTAGATTTTTTACCTTTATCAACATTTATTTTATCACAATAATCTTGTATTGCCATAGAACATTGCTGTACACTAACACTGTACACTTCACGAAAGGCAGTTGCCGTGTCGCCTTTATATATATATATTTTATTTTTTTGCTTTTTCTTTTAGGAATTTTCCTAAATGCCATAAATTGATGCCATGATCCTAATGAGTTGGTTTTATGGGGATGCTTTTTGTCATACATCCTCCCTCAAATCGAGCCCTCTGTATATGAGAGGTTTGAGACATGAGAGGTGCCGGATTGCGTTAAGTGCTACCTGACATTACCTAGCTGACTAAAAGCCACATGCGTATTTTTCATTTTTAATGTACAGCTCATTAATGTTGGCAGTTTAAAAAAAAACAAAGACAGAAGGCGTCATCATTGGTAGCCATTTTGGTTCTGTGCGTTATCTATAACAATATATTTATATTGTCAGGTTTTCTACGCATCTCACCACCTTTAATCGATGTTACACTTGAGTTGTAATCACACATGCATGTGATACGTTTATTTTTTTCTCTTTCGGGAGTCTCTTCGAGATCAAAACTCGCTATCGAGAACATTTAGCACACGCAAAAACCTCATTTAAATATTAGGGTTGTTTTTTTTCATCCCCTTCTTTGCATGTGACATCATTCATGCATTAAAAAAACCCAACTTCTTTTACTGCAATTTATCAGATTGCACACGCAAATTAGTACTCGTTATTTGGGATCTTGGTAAAATCAGGGCCACAATGTTATGACATAAATATCCTATACTGTAGTGCAGTACAGGAAACCAAACTGCAATGCACCTCACATGAACTAAAGAACACTATTGATGTGATTAAAAGGATGAAACAATATGCTTTGAGTGTATGTATGTAGGTGTCCATCCATGTTTATGGTTTACCTACCATGTTTTAAACCACTAAATCCCTGATTATGGTACAAATTAGGGCAAAAAGTGTCCATTACATCATCTGGGTCTTTTTTTAATTTTTTTAATTTATTTATCATACTACGTTTGTCTATACACTCAGCAGTTATGTGTACACAAAAAAATAGCTTGAATAGTACATAAATATATACGATTTGAGACACAGTTATGGAGTTTGAGGGAAGGTATAAAAAGAGAGAGAAACAAGGAGTAAAGGAGGCAAGCAATAAAGAGAGACGATGATGTAGGGAGAGAAAAATGGATCGAGACAAAGAGAAGAAAGATGGAAAGCGGGAGAAGTGAGCGAGAGAGGGAGAGGGGGATGGAGAGACAGAGAGATGAAGGGAGGGAGACAGGCTTTGCTGTGTGTGTCGTCTGTGCCAGGTCCTGGCATGTCTCGGCAGCGTCTGGATGGGAGTTTTTCAGCTTTTTCTGAGCACATCTCCCGAGCTGAGTGAGCAGGCCCGGGCGCAGCTCGCGGCTCTGACACGGCTGCGAACACTCTCGTCCTGAAATAGCACACACACACACACACACCCGTATGGCTTTTTTCCCACTTACACACAGTCTGTTTCGCATTTGTTCTCAGTTACAAAATGTACCTACAGTGTTGCTGCGCTCGTACATCAAGCGGACACACACGAAAAAAACGAGAGACAGGTGTTTGGGACGTGGAGGAACCAGGAGTGTAGTGTGAGTGTGATATAGTGGAGCGTGTGGGCTGTGCTGCTTTGCTTTTCTTTGTCCAAATGGATAAGAGTTCTTGGACTCTGAGAGGAAAACTGAATGAGTTTGGAGGCGCCAGCTTTAACAGCAGATGCTGCTCTCTCTCCTTCTCTTTCTCCCCCCACATCCATACATCCACACACACACACACACACACACACACACACATGCCTGTGGTCTCTCTTCCACTAGATTCGCCAACACCCAGTTACAGAGGGAGATCCAATGCTGCCTGTGCCACGCAGCGCTGCCTCTCATACACCGCCAACCACCCTCTGAGAGAGAGAGAGTGGGAGAGAGAGAGAGAATGTGTAGGAGAGAAAGAGAGAGAGTGGGAGAGGGAGAGGGAGAGAATGTGTAGGAGAGAAAGAGAGAGAGTGGGAGAGGGAGAGAGAGCTGGAGAGCAGAGGGGTAGCTACAGCGAGTCCCCTGGGAAATATAATCTGTAGTTAACCACAGGTCCTCAAATCCCTCCCACAATCCTCTGCTTTGCAGCCTCAGTGTTAGAAACACTAGCACATTAATAACAAGTAGGAATGCTCCAACCCCCTTTAATATATATATATATATATTTGATACCAGTGCCGTCCTTAGCGCATTTGCACCTGAATCCATTTATTTATCTGTGAAACACACTTTAAGTGTTGAGATGGCCATTTTTGGATGTATCATTTCTCTCCCAGGTTGTGCTTGTGTTTGCGCTTTGGACGTATCATATAATGGACCACATAGGGTATATAAAGCATTATTTGATACCCTATGTAGTGTACGTGTACAGGAATCACAAAGTCATTTGGGAAAATCTAGTCTTCATGATAACGAAGCTAGCCTACATTTCCAAGCTGGCATAAATCCTTCTCTCTCTTAACCAGCTAGCCAGCTACGTAGGTTTGCCGACTAACTAGTCAAGTTGGAAAATTGCTCACAGAATATTTTATTAAATGTTGACAGCAGGTTTGTCCTGATAAATTGTCTGCCAATACCAAAATGTTTAACATGTGGTTTTGTAAAAACATACTTTGTGTAACGAATACACGTGAACTGTCGCAATTTTGATAGCCTATTATTTTGTTATTAAAACATGTGACTGCATGGAGCTAGTCCTGGCTAGGCTTATTAACAATCTGTGATACAGAACCCACAGCCAGACTTTATCAGGAGAAATGTGCTCAGAACAAGCATCTGTTCACAAGTGAATCTCAACCTTCCATCTGTGGACATATTGTGTCAAACTTGAGTGGTGAAATAAAGGGCCTTCAGGCCGAAGATGAACCACACTGATACTGACGTCTAGATGGTGCCCTTTTTTGTCCTTTGAATGATCGCAAAAGCTGTTCACTCTGCGCTTACACCAGAAAGTATCAAAGCAACAGGCGACCGTTAATACCCTATGTAAGTTTGCGACACAGAACCACAATTCCAGTGCCAGCGACAAGCTACAATTGAATTTCTGTAAATTAGTTATTCAGTTCAAGTCAATTCAATTTTATTTGTATAGCGCTTTTAACAATAGACATTGTCACAAAGCAGCTTTTCAGAAGTCCGGATGTAGATCTAGATCCTTAATGAGCAAGTCAGAGGCGACAGTAGCAAGAAAAAACACCCTGAAACGGAATGAGGAACCAGACTCAAAAGGGAATCCGTCCTCTTCTGGGTGACACCGGACAGTGTAAATTATGATTATTACACTATACACCACAGAGAAAAGGCAACAGCACTAAATGTGTTGAAAGGATAGGGAATGTTTGGTTTGATCATATTGTGAATAGAAGCCCTTGGATGAGCATGGGACAGTATTTCTGATTACAACAGCAGTTCCATGGTATGCAGGTGAGATTATCCACTGAAGCAGGGAGGTGAACTGTTATGACGTGGTAAAGCGACATATCCGAAACATTGCCTCCAGTAAAATCCCATAGACCAATCCTACAACTCAGGTGGTCCGATGTCCCCCCAATTTTCCTACACTCACAACTGTGTTTAGTACCCAGCCAACAGTGTTTAGGTCCCACCTTTTCCTGGGTTTTATTGCAATGTTAAAATATTTCTTAACCCCTTAAAGTATCCGCTTATTATTCATTGATTCCTCTTAAAGTATATTGTTCAGTGACTACTATGAATTATTTAGTAACTATAGTGAAACTAATAGAAAAGGTCTGTAGTCACAAGAGTAAGGAATGTAAGTCCTGGGATAGGTCCGGGGTGTTTAAGGGGTTAAACAAATGTAACATGGTGGTAGGTATAAATTATTCAGCAGATTGTATACCTTATCTACCTAAGAGTGGATGATATGATGACATTTTATCAATATCGCGCTAAATACACTTTGATGAGAGTATCAAGAGTATAGGACTTTTATAACATTGACCAACTTCATTGTTACTCACAGGAACAAGTAGCTGACTGGACATTAAAATAAATCCTAAACTAAGTGTTTAATTTTCCCTCTTGTTCCTTGTTAAGAACATTTTTTAAACTTACGGTCTTTCATAACATGGCTCGACTGTTTTGTTGTTTGGCAAAACCTCAGCAAAACTAAATATCGTAATACATGTTGTGTATCGTGAACAGGCCTTCTAGTACAGTGATATATTTTTGCCATATCATCCACTCCTACTACCATTTTTTATTGTAACTATATTAAACAGTGCACGCCCATAAGCAACAAACCCGGAGCAACATCAGCACTTGCTTGCTTGCTAATGTGAACACAAGGTTACGAGGTGTTGCTGGCCTTCTATAAAAATGCATACAAGAAACATCCTTACTGTAACCAAACCTACACTCTGCTAGTCACTGTTGCTAGGTCGTGTGAAACATCACAGGCGTGATGCCGGTGTATGTCAGTGCATTAGATCATCCAACTTTTCAGGTCAACATCGGTCTGATGTTCATACTCATTGTCAGATCTGTGCACCCCTTTTAACAAACCCAACTTAACACAAAGCATTTATACCAAGCTCATAAACAATACCTAGCCAATCATGCTTTAGCCTGGTGAAAGAGTTGTATAGCTGTCTGCCTATTCTATGTGTCCTTATATGAAGGTTTATAATTCAATTCGGGTCTTTTGTTATCTGTCACTTCCCCATTCATAAAGATTTTTGTGTGCTTTGTTTCACCCGATAGGTGTAATTGTGTTTTTAAAGTTCCTTTGTAGCGGCTCGTAATGCAGCGCTCATTTCCTGAAGGTTGGGACAACAATGAGACGTGATGAATACGTTGAAGTGGAGCCCAACCTGTGGTGTGCAACGCATTATTCCAGCACGAGTGAAAAGGAAATTTGAACGAGTCACACACAAAGGTGTGGGATGTCAGAAAAGCCTGACGAGGCAATTAAGACAAAGACGAGCGTAATTAAACTGGGTGAGGAGATAGAGTCTGATCTGGGCTCTCCCCTGCCATGGCGAAAGGTTATTTTTGGTTTGTGTGTGTGTGTGTGTGTGTGTGTGTGTGTAGTTGCATATATTGAGTGATGAGTGTTTATGCATAGTGTTAAAGCAAGCTCAGATCCCTGTGTGTCACTTCATTATCTGGATATCACTGCAGTTATTGAACTTTTTCTGCCGGGGGGGGTCTTAAAGCCCTCCAGGCTCTTAATCAAAAGCAGACAGAAGCTCCTTCCACCATCATCTCTCTCTCAATCTCTCTTTCTCCTCCTCCTCTCTTTCTCTCTCTCTCTCTCTCTCTCTCTTTTTATCTCGTTGCTCCAGGATTTAGCTTAGGAATCTCTGTAAAAACACTCACTCCAGAGCTACTCTCTCATCTGAATCCAAACACACTCATCAAAAGGCCAAAGCAAACCCGACTCCCCTCCTCCTCTCCTACTGTACACTGCAGTACCTCGACTCTCTCTTTCCCACGAACACAATCACACACACACACACACACACACACACACATGCTCAAATGCATCAAGCATACACATTTGGGTTGGATTTCTCTTTGTGAGACGATATGGTGCACATTTCAATATGTGAGCAAAAATCGGATGTATGTATGAAAGATACATTTAAAGCAGCCAACAATTCAATATGTCATGGTTTAAGGTTGCAATATGATGTGATGCAATTTGATTCAGTATTGTGCAAGGCCACACAGAGGACACACCTCCTTATTTACTGGGACTGACAGGCACAGAGGACACGTCTCTTTTACTGGGACTGACAGTCAGAGAGGCCACGCCTTCTTTACTGAAACTGACAGTCACAGAGGCCACGCCTTCTTCACTGGGACCCACAGGCACAGAGGCCACACCTTCTTTACTGGGACCCAAAGGCATGGAGGCCACGCCTCCTTCACTGGGACCCACAGGTACAGAGGCCACGCCTCCTTCACTGGGACTGACAGTCACAGAGGCCACACCTTCTGCAGTGGTGGCTCAGTGGTTAGGGCACTGGGCTACTGATCAGAAGGTCGTGGGTTCAAGCCTCAGCACCGCCAAGCTGCCACTGTTGGGCTCTTGAGCAAGGCTCTTAACCCTCCCTGTTCCAGGGGCGCTGCATCATAGCTGACCCTGCGCTCTGACCCCAGCTTCCACTACAGTGTAGCTTATTATTCAGTTATTCAGTTATGCTAGGATATGCGAAGAATGAATTTCACTGTACTTGTATATGTATATGTGACAATAAAAAGGCATTCTATTCTATTCTTTCTTTAACATCTTTGTATCCCAGCTTATTATTCAGTTATTTTTCTAAAAGCAATATTATTCAGTAACTACTATGAAACTAATAGTTAAAGGTATGTCACTATGCGAGAGAGAGGGAGAGTGATGATGTATTAGTCTTTATAACGAGAATGCTATAAACGATTGTGAACATCGTTGTACCGAGGTAGGTAGAGGTACAGAGAGAGAGAGAGAGAGAGAGAGAGGCAGGCAGGCGTAATGAGTAGCCAGGGCCTACTGTTTAGCAGTTATTAGGTTAGTGGGAGCTTCTGATCTTGAAGTTTACAAGCGCTGTTAATGCACTGGAGGAAATGTAAAGCTCATACACTGGCAGAGCAAGGCCTCTGATGGCTGCCACACGAGTGCTGGCTCTAAAGAGCACGGGAGAAGCGAGCAAGGTCTGATTTTTATTCCTCAGCACGGCTGCCAGGACGCGCGCACACACACACAAACTTGCTGTCTTTTCTTCTTCCAGATTCCACAGGGACACCTTCACATAGCTCAGGTGCCACAGGGAGAGCAGGTGCAGATCACACAGGACAGTGAGGTAAGCGTCTCTACTGCTACGTTTTTATATATCCCAACATTTATTCCTTTCCCCTTCTTTTTCTTCCTCTTTCTCTCTCTCTTCTCTCTCTCTCTCTCTCTCTCTCTCTCTCTCTCTCTCACTTGTTCTTTCACTCTCCACATTATGATTTCACTCCACTGCAGTGTAGATGTTGATGATATCAGAACGTGGCACACCCATTCAAGTTTACGCTAAGCCAGCTTTTTAAACTCCAAGTTTATTTCCCAATTCTCAAAGTTAAACAATGGCATCCCATTCTCCTTTGATTTTTTTTAAAGAAGGCATTGGTAAATGTGAGCACTTTTTCTCATTTTGGAGTCAGAGTTCAACATACACATTGTGACAGATTCAGTAACCAGTAACTAAATGTTCCCAAACACCTGAAGCTTATTAACACACAATCATGAATCACAGAGGTTTCGTAATCTAAGTGTCGTTCCTCGACAAGAATGATCGTTCAAGGAGAATTACTGTCGCCTTCGATGCAATGCAGTGCCTTTCATTTCTTGAGGTTTTGGAATCACTCTGGGAATCACTAGTATAAGCAATAATTGTATTTGAGTTACATAATATCCATCTGGACAGAAATGCCTCAACGCTAATCATATGTTAGGCCCCAAGGAGCAAGTTGTATATAAACGAATTAAGATGCTATCTGAGGAAAAGGAGTAAAGGTAATAGGGTTGATTCTTTTGGGTTTGAGGGCCCTGATTGGCCAGATGTGAGACTGCAGTTAAGGACTCTTCCACCCTCACTAGCCACTCACTTCTTTCCTCTAGCTTTCATAATCAGTGTGCCTGTGCTTCATCTCTCTTTTTCAGTTTTCATTCTGTTTTTTCTTCTTTCGTCTTCACACTTCCTATGTCCCTCTATTTTTGTCATCCGTATTCCTTCTGCTTTCCTTTCTGTCTTTTCACGGTCTAAGTCTTGAGCCACAGCCTCTCTATTCAGTTCTTTTTATCATGTACTCTTTATTTTTATGTGTTATCTTTTCTATTACCGGTATTACTAAAACTACTCAAGCAGAACATTGATCTGGGTTTGGTTTTTGCTTTTCATGTTATAACCTTGAAATGTAATAGTAGCTCAGGGTTCTGTGCTAGTGACTGGAAGGTTGCGGGTTCGAATCCCAGGACTTTTCAGCCTTGTGCAAGGCCCCCCATCTGCTCAGCTGTGTATTTGGATTGGATTCTTTGGATAAATTGCATTGGATAAAAGCGTCTGATAAACACAGAAACCGAAAAAGAAAAGCGGGAGCTGTTCCAAAGACATAATTTTTGGTGTATATTTGGAACTACAAATGCCTAATTTACTATAGTAGGCTGCAACATCTCCAAGTTGCACTTCACTACTAATCTGTTCTGAAGTTGTTAGCCAACATTAAATTAACTTTAAGCTAAATTTGTTTTGAAGACCATATTTCTTGAATAATAAATTGCTTGGTGTTGCAGTGCTACAGATTTATTTTGTTAAACAACAGAAAACAGCAGAGAAACATGCCTTCACTTTTAACCTCATCATGAAATCCTATTCTGTGAATTTATAAATATGCAAATTAAAAAACACCATCAACTCCACATGTCCATCCCTTCTCTCCAAATTGTTGCATTTGCATAATGGAACGTAATAGGCTCTTGTATGTTATGACGCCTGTCATGTGGCAATACTAACTCAGATTTTCCAATAAGATTTTCACCTCACCATGTTCTTAAAAAATGGGACAAAACCGTTGCAGTGATAATTTTTGCACGTTGACCTCTCTGCACATTTGAAATCAATTCCGCCAAAAGGTTTTTATCAAAAAAGTATGTTTTATAACGTTTAGCTGACTTTAAAAACTAATGTGGACCAAGTTTTATTTCTTTTGAAATATTTGACAACTTGTATAAGAAAAGCTAAAAATGTATAGCTTTTCGTGGTGTCTCAAACGTCTGTTTGTTTCCAGTGCTTAGCCAGATGGCTCATTTCTGGCTGTGCAAAAAAATAGTTTACGCAATAATTTGGCCTAGAGTGGAATACAAGCTGAATTTATGGACAGATCCTTGAGACTGAACTTTCTCATTTAGTCTGTCTGTTTGTGGCTTTTGGATAAAAAATGCATTGCATTCTCATGAATTTGGAGATATTTGGAAAGCAGATTTAGATTTATTTTCTTGGGTGATGTGGATTGATTCCACTCATGGCACTGAAGCATGACACATTTTGATGTTTAGCATTAATGATTATGGGTATAGATAAACAGTGATCCCTTTGTGTTCTCTTTCTGCTTTGTGTCACGTAAAAGCTTAGATATAGCCACTACAGAGTGAGAGAGTTTTCAGGACACAGTTCTAAATACATGCAAATGTAAACGTGAATGTCATAAATGCAAATTGAGTGGACATATTCCTAATGAAACAGTGTGAGGGAGAGCGAGAAAGAAAAAAAATAAAGAAAATCTGTATAGGTTTTTTCGGTTCACTTGGGAAATGCCAGAAAAAGTTTTCCTCCTCTTTTAACTTTAGTGATATTGTTTGTTGTTGGAGTTCAAAGCTGGGCCTGTCTCATCAAAGCCATTTGTTTAAAAGTTTGAAAAGGAAATGAGCTCTAATTCCCTGCTGCTCACATCTCCAGTCTGTTTGAGAGAGGAAGTCTGTGTGTATATGTGTACATCTGAGAGAGAAAGAGAGAGAGAGAGAGAAAGAAAGAGAGAGAGAGAGAGAGAGAGAGAGAGAGAGAGAGAGAGAGAGAGAGAGAGTTCCCTACCTGCCAGTATTTGGATGATAAAATAACGGGGGATCCCATACACAGAAGATCAAGACTTTGCTTGTTTGTTCTTCCACAACAGTGTGTGTGATGAATGAGATGGCTGTGCCTTTTTCTGCTGCCACTGTGTGCTCATTTGTGCTTATTGGAGTGGCTCTTGTTTTTCTCTTGTGCGTGTGTTTCAGGCATTAAAAACAATAAATAAATAAAAATAAAAAAACAGCATGAAAGCCCAAAATGATTAACATGTTGACAGCTGAAGGTCTGATCACACACACAAGATGGCCAAATAGCCTGATTCACTGTAATAAAAGCCTGATTTGCTGAAATAAAAGAGTACACATGCCTTATATTCTCTTTGATCTTTTAAAACACAGGGGGGTCAAGGGGGAAACCTGGTAGAAGTTGTATAATCTATTGGTATGCTAGTGAAAAATCGACTTATGGTTTGGTTGTAAAAGTGTTGTGTGTATCAACTGAAATACCTCCTGTGTGTTTCTTCTGCAGGGCAACCTACAGATCCACCAGGTTCATGTTGGGCAGGATGGACAGGTAAGACCCTCCTCTCCCCTTCACACACACTTTCTCTTTCTGTCTGTCTCTCTCTCTCTCACACACACTCTCTCTCCCTTCCTTCAGCTGAGAATATGATCTGAAACAGTGCTCTTCCTGTATCTTGGCTGCCTCAGCTCTGTGTCCACCTACATCAAAGTGGCTATAAATCAGAGGAGGCCCACATATACACACTGTTTGTCACACGTTGTATATGCATCGACGCGTGCTGTGTAAGAGAAAGGAGGTGGATACATTCTGTATATGACAATTGTAATTATACAACTCATTCTATCAAATTTACAGCTTACTTATTAGCAACCTAGGAAAGTCATTAAATCCTTTACTGTGACTTCTTAATGTAGTACATGCACTCACACATGTGCACTCCTGTGGGTACGTCTTTAAATGTATGCAGGCTCTGAGCAAATTGGCAGGCTTTTTGTGTTTTAAAAAAGCAGTCTTAGCTCAAGCCTTTTCGAGTCTTTATAGCTCATACAGTACAGTTGTACAGTTTTGGAAAATCACACAACTTTTGTTGTTTTGGCTCCATACCCTAGCACATTGGATTTTAAATGAAGCAATCACTATGATGTTAAAGTGAAGATTGTCAGCTTTAATTTGAGCGCATGTACACCCATATGGGTTGAACCATGTAGGAATTACAGCACTTTTCATAAACAATCCTCAAATTTGACTGGATCAAAATTGTCTGCTCAGTTATTTCTTGGCTGCCTGTATGTCATTTTATCATTATTTAAGGCACAAATGTGCCATTGGTATCTTGGGTTTGTTGCTGTTATACCTCAACATACGGACCAAAAAAGTTTCAATTCTGGTAAAGTAGGCCATCCTGAAGAAGGAAAATCAAAACAACTCAATCAGAGACATATACAGAGGATTAGACATGCCAAAGCAAACAGTTTGCTACACCAACCACAAAAATTTGTTAAGAAGCAAAAATGTGTTGTTGAGCTTGTGGCCATGGAACATCACAGTAGTGACTGACTGAAAAATCCTTTTCATCATGAAAAAAAAAACCTGTTGAACAGATGAGGAGCACTCTCCATGTTGCAAGCAGAGATGTGTCAAAGGCTACCATAAAGAAAAGATGCAGCAGCATGGCTTCAGAAGATGCAAACAAAAGTTTGATGAAGTATATATAAAAGTCTTATGGACAGATGAGACAAAGATTAACAAACTTAACTTAGTTAACTAACTTAAATTTGGAAATGAACTACATCAACCACAAAAAAAATAGTCAAAAACAGCAGTAATAGGATTATGAGATGAAGCAAAAACAGATTTGGACTAAACAGTAGAAGGTTAAATAAATATCACTGGCAAATGTAATAAAATATCAAATAAAGCAAAAGTGGGTGTGTACTGTGCAAAAGTCAGAGACCACCCTTTAGTGTATTCAGTTTTCAGTAGTGATGAGGTAGTATGCACTGAATCACGAATGGCTCCATTTAATACCAAAGAGCCAACATTCTCTTTTCACCATACAGTTCAGGGGATAAGAAAGTGGGTAGAGGCAGTTATAAAAAGCCAAAAGGTGGGCAAATAATTAACAATAAGTAGGGGAGAGCAGGGCATATTGTCACACTTTTCACATCGCAATTAAATAAATGTAATACCAAATGAAAGAATGAAGTCTCAGGCACATATTTTGTATTCATTACATCTTCATATCTTATTTCAGTACGGTGTTATATACAGATAAGTAGAGGGTGAGCACTTGTGACAATTTGCCCCATCAGTGGGTAACTTGTCACACTCTATCGTGTAAGTTGTCACACTGGGTTTTTTTTTTCTCAACAAATAAGAACAGAACTAAGTCACTGTGATTTATTTTTTATTTATTTCAAATTCAAAACCGAATCCAACTTAATCTTACAATCAACAATCTCCATGACAAAAAACTGCAGATCATCCCTTCCCCTACCCCCATCCCCTATCAATAATCTCTGTGATGAACAGCAGTAGAAAGTCACCCTCCATCAACAATATCCCAGTAGAACACAGTGGCATGTGGTAAAACAGTCGTAGTCTACTATACACTCACTGAACACTTTATTAGGAACCTGTACACCTTCTCATTCATGCAATTATCTAATCAGCCAATCGT
>JAOUQW010000029.1:9951942-9963031 GCA_028565825.1 Olivaichthys viedmensis | reverse complement strand
AGAATAAGTCTGTAATGTAATGAAACGTGGAGAAGGTGAAAGGGGTGTGCAGACTTTCCGGCTTGACTGTATATATGATATACATCCCAAATTAAAATTAAGCACATACATCTGCCCATCAAATAGATGCTAATTGTACAGAAAAAAATGAATCAGTACAGTCCACAGCAGGATATTGCACACAACACCACACATCGATAAGAGCAGATAGGAATTCATGCCTTTAGATGAGGAGCTTGTTGGTCCCTATAATGTAACTGCCAGCCTTAGTCTCGGCTGTTTTATGCTCTGTGTGTGTGTGTGTGTGTGTGTGTGTGCTATTACCTTGTTTTCTGCTTTTCACCACCGATGGAGAACGACCTCAGTGCCGGCTTTGGGGGCACCACATTGGTGTAGAGAGACTGCGAGTCCTGAAACTTCCAAAAAAATAAAAAATATCACAGAGAAAATAATAAGAGGATGAGGAAGGAGAAAAGAGCTTTTGTGTTGTGAGCGTTGCTGTATGAGCGACAGTGATCCGACCGGGTGGTGCTCTAACTGCGGCTTCGCTATTTGCATAGAGGAAGCACAGAGTGAGGATGCTTCCTGCTGAAGTTCATTTTTAAACGTTTGCAGCTGAAAGTCTTGAGGAAGTGAAGCAATGCCATAACAGACAGAAAGGGGCTTCCTATATTTGACCTTAAGCACCAATCAGAGACACCATGCAGCAAAACGAGGTAAATGAAACACACTTGGAGGTTAATTATGTACGATTTATTTGGATTTTTTCATTATTATAAGTGAAAGTTAATCATATTAAATGTTTTAGGAGTTGTCATTATTATTATTATTATTATTATTATTATAAAAATCCTGTTTGAATTGAACATCATTCAATAACATCATTCTTCCTTAAATGGGTTCTCAATCACGGCTTCGACACCTGCACTGTTCAGTTTAGTGTGTTCGCAAAAAAAAAAAAAAACTGAGATTGAAAACCCAGTCTCTCAGAATGCCATCGAGAGGCTGGTGATGATATTACAGGAACAATGTAAAAGACAAGATGAACTAAAAACAGACTTTAAAAAAAACAAACTTTTTTCTACAGGTTAAGATCTTTTGGGGTCGATAATCAGTGCAACTATAGTTATATGTATGAACACCTGCTGTCCAATACAGTAAAGGTGTTGTGCAATAGTTGCAGTGTATTGTGTAATGTGTAAAGTTTAGTGTGTGTACAGTGGGTGTGTGTTTATATAATGGATCTGTTGCGGCGCAAGGTGAATATCTGAGATATCTAACAATAAAGACTATCAAATCGTATCCTGTCTGTATCGTATTGTATTGTATCGTATCATGTTGTATCCTATCGTGTCGCATTGTATCGCATCGTGCTGCCTCATCGTTTCGTGTCATTTAGTATCATATCACATTGTAACGTGTTGTATTGTATTGCCTGATGTCGTATCATATTGCATCGCACCGCACCGTATGTATCTTATTGTATTGTTTCGTATCGTATCGTACAACAAAATTCCTGTTTTCTAGTAATCTTACATAAAAATGCAACGACTTCTAAGGACCTCTAAACGTGTTCTGATTTTGTACTACGTCATCATGCACGCATGTTAACTAATAAGAGTAGTCCCCCATTATTAACTGTAGACCAGCGTCCGTGTCTGACTCTGTTTGTTTTGGAACGCCCACTTTTCACAATTCACACAAATATTGTTGGATAAAACCAATGCATTATTTCCCTCCTGTTTCACTCGAACATGAGGAAAATGTGTTTTAAATTTCTTTTCATGTTGTGTTTAAAACGTCATCTTACCCACAATCACCCATATGTCCCATAACCCAGAGAAACAAGTCCATTAGGAATATATGGCACAACTAACACTTCTTTAATGAACAATGCATTTCGAAAAGCACCTTGGTCTTAGGTTGGCAATTGTGTGAAGATTCTCGCAAGGCCTTCTCGAACAATTGAGCCACAGTATGAAACACGAACCCATACTGCTCCTGGATGGACACAAAAACATCCCCATCTGATTCATCAGGGCAACATGCAAAATCTTTCTCTCTCAACTTCGCTCAGAAGGGAACAGGAGAAAACTCCAAGATAAAAACATCTACAAATCTTTGATCATGGACATAAACGATGTTGTTGTGATGCTTGTCCACATCTGAATGTTTTATTACTCATAAATGACATAAATGGGACTTATGCATTCCTTATATGTACCTTACCTTAGTCTGAACAGCCGACGGTCGTTGTCTCCTCAACTCTAAAACCATGTCCATAATGCTGAAATCTTCTGCAATTTTCTAACAGATAGAAACATGCAAACTGATATAAATGCAAGTATTTCTACTGATATGATTTATTGAACCACAATTGAACGTCACCACAGCACCATGTATCTTATAAGGATTTAGGGAATATACTTATAATGACACATTGTGTATTTTTTTTTTTACATGAATTTGACTCTACAAGTGTGACTATACCTATAAGAAAAAACGCTGGTAACAATATGACTCCTGCTAAACATACGAACTGCTAACATTATTTTAGGGAAAACTTCATACCTTTTTGTGCAGCAGGTCATTAATAATGTCAATGGCACAAATCACCCCAGTTCTTCCACAACCAGCACTGCAAAAAATCAAAAGCAATCAAGGCCAATCACTCAACATAATCAACCTTATTGCTGTCTCCGCGGGGTCATCGAGGCGCTAAGGCCCATATTGTCAGGCAGAACCTCTTTCATACATTACAGCACGGGGCTAATGAGTGAATTTGTGCAGAAGTCTGCGAGTTAATTGGCTGTCGCCGTGCTACATCAGGTGCTGAATATTTAACATGTCGCACTTCATTCAAATGTTGGGATTAAAATGCATGGAGTCGAGGAGGTTCGGGCCGAAGCGGAGAGAGAGCTGGGCAACACGGAGCCTCTCGCTCTGATGAATTTTCATGGGCAGATGGGTCATTTGTCAGAGCAGTGAAGAACAGTCAGTTAGTCATGGCGAGGATGGAGTGTGTGAGTGAGAAAGCAGTTGAAGATTTGATCAGTGTATGTGTGAGTGTGTGTGTGAGAGAGAGAGAAAGAGAGACCTGCAGTGGATAAGCATAGGTGCCGAGTGGTAGCCCTGTCTGACGTGAGCCAATTCCATCATTCCCAAAATGCCATCCACCATGTCTGGAATTCCGTGATCCGGCCAGGCTGTGTACTGGAAATGGGACACGGTGCGAGTTTCCTGCACATGGAAATTAATTCTGAACACAAACGCTTTTTGTATCCAGGGCTCGACTTGAGGGGAGGAAGCAAGTGGATGCCGTCCCCCGTTGAATAAAAAAAGTCAAAAATATACTATGGCTGTACTAAGACATATTACACATTTAGAATGTTATACCACAAAAGAATTTGCTTCTTTTATTTTTGAATTAAACATCTCCCTATTCTTGCGTCAGTAAGGCAATTCCTCAACACAGAACAGCATGACACACTTACATCACAGTATTTCACTTCCAGTGTTCGGAGTATGACTTCCTCCTCCGGGGATGACTCTTCAACCTACCAGAACAATGACCACACACAGGAACTTCAGCAGAGCACGTTCTCTGATGCTGGGTCACTGAAGGACTTTACGCTTTTATCATTTGTGACAAAACAAGGAACTTTCACACCTTTTTCACAAGATGTACCAATTTACCCTTAGAACAGATGTACTGATGATAATGTTTTAGTAGTAGGTGCTTACAGTTGAGACGGCAAAAGGGCCAAAAGTGGACGATTCCGCTAAACAAGTCCAGTAGACCTCACATTTTTTCTGTACAGAGACATTAAAAGTGTGTGTGCAGAGAAATTACACATCTTTTAATGAATGACACCCTAACTTATTGATAAAGGCTGCTTACTTTTAAAGGAATACTCCAGTGTCTTTCAACCTAATCTCTATCCACCGCATCTGCAGCGTATATGCGAGTAATCACAGTAAAGAATTTTGACACGTTTCCTTGTACTGAGAAAAGAAGAGAAAACCTGTTTAAACTGGGCTAATACGAAACTCACCTATAATGGAAGTCTAAGGGCAGCTGTCGATTTCCATCAATGAACATTTAAAATGCAGGATTATATATGACGCAAATTCAAACCTACAACTACGACAGACACGAGAGAAAGTCTTACCAAAGCTGTTCTTATGGAGTTTTATTCAACTTTCCAACACTGGAGCTCTACAGTAAAAAAACAATTCAGGTTACTAAGCTTTCCCTAATGTTTTGTCGTATGCTGTATAACCAAGCCCCTTTTGTGTGATCTTATTAATAACACATAACCACAAATTCTTCCGACTGAAAAAGTAGTCCCATCTCTGAAAGGATGAATTATATATATATATAGCTTAATTTACAAATACCTATGACTGAAGAATTCATGAATGTATTCGACAAAAATACATGTTTTGCATAAACGTTTATTGACACCCCAACAACTGCCCTTAGACTTCCATTATACAATAAAGAAGCTTTAAGTGATCAGGTTTTTAGTTATTTTCTCAGTACAGGGAAATGTGTCCAAATATTTTGATAACAGATGCCGAAGATGCGGTGGATGAAGATTAGGTTGAAAAACGCTGGAGTATTTATTTAAAGTTTAAGCAATATCTAAATTGGCCACAAGACGAAAACACAGGCAGACAGAAGGACTTTACCTTCCCCAACTCTATCTCCTTACATGCCATGATTATGACCTACAAAAACAACAACATTGAACTCAAATCCAGAATACTGTCACACTGTAAAGCCATTATTTCCACAAGGATTTATACAAATATCATGAAATAAGCATCTACTGAGATGCTTCCTATCCAACTCATTTACCTGGATGTCATATTGCCAAATCACACGCCAGAAATCCACTACTGTGTTACTCAGGGGGCCTTGAGTGGCAATGTATGTCCTGCTCCCTGCCGCCCCCTAGTGGACAAACACGATCATGTTACCAGCATGAACTACCTGTACAGCTATGCAACTAAAACTGGAGCTAAAATAAGTTTCATTGAACATTATACATCATTAGAATGTACAGTGGCTATCATAATAAAAACAAATAATATGATTTGTGTATAAAGTATTAAAGTCAATATCAGTATGATTCTCATCTCGGGTGGCGTGTGAGTGTCAGTTCCCTGAGATCAGTACCTTGATGAAATTTGCATTAATGTAATCCGAATTATATTCAGGCGCCGTTGGACTCAGACAGACGCGGGTTTGGTCATCTGGAAAGAAAGAAGGATGCCATTTAAAAGGGTTAGTATGCGTGTACATCACCTTTAATTAGCACCACACCAAATTACATTTTGTGTTTTGTTATGGCATGTTATTTATACATAGCTTGACGAAAAAGGAGACTTTCTGACGTTTCATAGCACTGGATCTTTATTTCGTTTTTTGGGCACCCCGAGCACGGCACTCTTTTGTGTGTTTCACTTCTCTAATTCAGCAGAGGCATAAAAGGACTTAATAATCATCCACTGAGCTTTAACACTACATGCTATAACAGATCACGCACAACACGAACTCACAAGTGAAAGAAAAGATGATAGAGGAATTTTTTTTTCGAGAAATCAAACCTAATAACCAAATAGGATTTTTGTGTCATTTTATAAAACAGCCATTAAATAAATTGCTCACTGTGACTTTACTTACAGGGCAGTATGTCCTTATAGCGGTTTTTCTTCACATTGTCTTTAATTCCTCCAGCCTCTGTAGTCAAACCGTACTTCTGTTTCATAGAGTCGTTTTGCTGCTTAATCCTCTGCATTTACAGAAAAAAACATACAGTAATAAGTAAGTGATCATTCAGAAATATAACAGAACAATGGAGGGGTTTTAGTTTACGGAGCACACTCCATTTACGGAGAATACTTTGCAAATGAAAAACAAGACTTGTGCTTATTTCACCTCAAGATCAATGACGGATAATGGAACTTGGTATGGAAGTGATAATTATTTTTGAGACAGGGCCATTGTGATATTGTTTGTTTGCTTCAAGATGGTTTAAAAAACCTCACAAATAAAACTCTATTCATAGTCACTGCCAGTTTTGTAGTCAATAAAAGACTTATTGTCAGAGTTTAAGGGGTTAAAGATTAGCATTAATAAACAGTTTTCATTTAAAAAAAAAGGAAGCTTCCACAAAATTCTAAAGTATCTACAAAGTCTTTGCAAATGTGCAGCCATTTATGCACATATACAGATTCCCTAAATGAACGATGCTGGAGGCAGTTATAAAGGCAAACGGTGTGCGCACAAGTTATTAGAGAATATTTACATCACATTTAAAAAGGGAGATGCAAACTTTTACACTGTCCATTTTTTTTTTCACTCTTAATATCTGAACGTACACTATTTTACCATTTTTTGTTACTTATCATAATGAACGAACATCTATGAAACTTAACACACTAAATATTTTGTTGATATGGCTTTGGTCTTTGATGATCCTTCAGGCCCTGTTTTGGCACCACGTGGTTCTGGATGGAGGGAAGTTCACCTCCAATGATGCCCTGGGCTATCAGCACTACCTGCTGCATGGATTTGTGGTTGATAGCAGTGCCGTTCCCTGTTCGCTGTTGTGCCTTTTTTTTTTTTAATCACTGCTGCAGTGTGTGTTGCCCATGTGATCTCAGTGATGTGGACACCAAGGAATTTAAAGCTCTTAACCCCTTCGACTACCTCTGTATTAATGCTGAGGGGGCTGTGTGCTCTCCCCTGCTGACAGTAGTCCAGTTCCTAGGTTTAGTTTTATGTTGTTGTTTTCCTGGCACCATTGTGTGCCAGGGTCTGACCTCCTCTCTGTAGGCCTCTTAATCATTACTGGAAATCAGGTCCAAAATTAGATATTGATGTACAAATAACTCCCTTTCATAGGACTAGTCTTGATTTCTAGACACCTCGTCCGGAACTAGACTGCTTGGATATGATCACTAGCTTTAAGGTACAGGCCCTTTAAAGACCCCCTGAACTTTATATAAAATTTTTTTTTTTTTTAAATATAATATCCTTTCTGATGAATGAATTTAAATGAGCAAACCAGAATTAGTGTGAAAATCGCATTTTTTTTGCTGCATTTCTTTCAAGAAACACAGAGAAGCTCAACACCTTATTGAAAAATCTAAGTTAGGATTGACCACATAACAGAAAGCGTTCCTGCGTCACAGAACATAGAGCCAATCATGTTCCAATATGCCACTGCAGGTCGCGTATAATAAATTGTTCCATGATAGCTAAGTAGGAAGCTGGCCTTATCAACATGACAGATCCAGTGTTAGGACAGAAACCGAGCTCCAAATGTCAAATGTTGACTTACTGACATTAACTAAGGTACTTGTATGTTTTTGTGCCTTTTTCTGTTCTCTAATGATATTTTATTGTGGAAATGCCATGTCAATCAATTTATTATTCAATATAGAACGAAGATTATGGTTTTCAGACCCAGTTTTGAGTGACTTTTAAAACAATCGATTAGTTATCTGCTATTTGATAACAGTGTATTCCTGCCTTGCGCCCAATGTTTCTGCGATAGGCTCCGGATCCACCGTGACTCTGACCAGGATAAAGCGATTACTGAAGATGAATAAATGAATGGATGTAATTCTACAATAATTAGACTATTAATTTTTATAATAATTTGTTTTGGTGTGTTTCTCTCATTGTGTGCACATGTTTCTTGTTACCCTCGAATTAGTTTGAGTATTTATACCATGCTGCATGTATTTAGTTTCGAGCATTTCTGAGCCTTGTTCTCTAGTATCTCGGTCTTTCGAGTGTTTCCTAGTTTTGCCTATTTCCACTGTGTCAATTAATAGATTATCAACTCTAACTCTGACTTCCTGTGTGTTGACCCCTTGCTACGAACAATGTTGATGATCTTTGGAAAAGCCCTAATAAGCACTTATGTCCTGCCTCCACTCTCACGTTACAATAGTCTTATATTAACTCAGAACATTGCTATACGCTATACATAAAAGTAAATGTATTATTGATTCATTTTTTAACTCCAAACATCCTGATTATATTAAAAATGTGGTCCCACTTTATATTAAGTGACACTAATAACTATGTAGTACACAAACTACACAGGGAGCTATAATATAACTACTGAGGATGTTATGCAGTGTTACAGATGGATTACAAGAGTACATCGTGTGAATCAACGGCAGTTTTGGCTCGTGTAAAGTTGTTTTTTTCTATTTGCAGTAAGTCTCCAGATCTTGTTTGCTTTGCTTTTGCTTTTGAAGGTTGAAGCTATGGCTCACTGTACCAAACACTTTACTGCATTTTGTTGGTTTTGACATGAAGAATTCACAGCTTATAGTGTAAATCAAAAATATGAATGGAGTCAAAATATAGATAATATAGATAATAGACATCCAATGGGGGAAAGAAAATGTGATGGCTGTTTTACAGGGGGATGATTTTGTCATATGTTTTAATTGGGAGAATGGCACCCCCCTTGCATTACCTCCTCAAATCAAACCCTGGTTACACGAATACTTTCTGTGGAATCCAGAAGGTTTTGGTCTTCATGCATGAAGAGATCGAGATTGTCACTTGTAGTTTGACTGACTGCTTTGTGACTAACGTCTCTAGCACTCCTAAATATTAAACTTACTCCAGCCCTCATGTTCAGTTGTGTTATTCTCTGTTCTTCCTACAACTGTCTTACACTTGTTTGTGGTCAATTGGCAGAAACTGTCAGATCTTTAAAAGGCTGGATGCTTGGATTGTAATTCTGCATCACTTGTAAAGTCCCTTTGGATAAAAGTGTGTGCCACATGAATGAATGTAAATGGAATTATATATGTAGGGACTTGAGCCCTTTTTTTTTCTGAGGTGCTTGAAATAAGTCCAGTTTCGATGATCCACATCCCTGTTACTCCAAAAGACGTGGTGGGCTTGAGTTCTGAATCTGACCACAAGATGGTGCCTTGTCCTTGTCCCTACAGCCCTAAAAATCATTTTTATTATGGTTGGAATCCAGCTGGGCTGAGTTTCCCAAACGCATCACAGCGCAAAGATGATTGCTAAATGGTAGAACGAGCATCACATTAAACTCTCTCTCGCTCCCTGTTAAGATGACCTTAAGATGAGCTTTTGGGAAACTGAGTCCTGAAACCGTTGGACTGAAATACATCAATGCCATATCAGTCTTAAAAAGCTTCACACAAAATGACCTGCATGGCCTTTATAAGGCCTTTATAACGGCATATTAATGAAACGTAAGGCATTTTGATTCTCTTTGCTTTAGAGATCCATGTCCATACAAAATTCATAAGAAAAATGGGCCATGTTGTAATGCTTTGCTCTCGATAATACTCAGAAGGTAATATAGGTTGAACCATGTTTTGTATGCCAAGGCTTAATCTGGTATCATCTGGGAAACCACATGTATATGCACTACATGCATGAAAGCAACAAAAGCACTCTTCCTGTCCTCACTGTGCTCAGCATGACTGTTACCACCATTAGCAGTACCAGAAAAAGTGTCTGTGCGGTTCTTGCTCTCAGTTGTGGCCTTTTTTTTTTTTACTGAGAAATGTCCCAAATGCTTCTCAGTAGCAGTCTGTAAGGATAAAAGTACCTATCGTTCTATAGGTGGCTTACGCACAGGCCTCGCTGACAGGCTCCGATATTTAAAGAAGCTGATTTTCTGGGTTGCATGTCAGATATAAGAACAGAAGGCGGGAACCACGGGTCTTCTAAAACTAACACTTCTGCACTTTAAGTTGTGAAAAGCTGACAGTTGTGATGTGCAGTGCAGCGACTGGAGGTGTTTCTGTTTTCTATGTGGAAAGATTAAATGCCATTCCTGCAGAAGACAAGCAGGCAACCGACCAATAAACAGTAACAGTAAACGCCAACCATGTCAGATCAGTCATTATGTTCTTCTGAGTCACAAACATGCCAACAAATGCCACTTTACACCCAGTCCACAAGGCCCTCAGAACAAACTAAGAGTATGTCCCAGATGCTAGAATTCATGTCAATAGTGGTTTTACTAGAACGTCAGCACTTTTAAAAAAACAAGCATCCCAATTCTGTTTCTCACAACTGCTGACGTGTTAAAGTCTTAGTTTAGACACCTTAAACACCTTTATTTTCTCTACACTTACCTTGCATTGACTGCTTTTTGTATTACTTCTCAATGTTAAGTTATTTGTATTATTATTTATGCACTTAGGTTTAAAGTTCGTCAGTTCTCGTTACTGATTGCCTTTTGTATTACTTCTTGGTTTCTTCTTAGTATTGTTTTCGCACTTTGGTTTGAAATGATCTTTTTGTCACCACCTTGACCACACTAGCACTTGTACAAACTAGCATTTGTCTCTTGTCGCTCAGGTTATAAATCCTTGCAGATTCGCTGGGTGCTTGGTATCGCTGCACCTTCAAACTGTTTGCAGTGAGTCTGCTAAATGACTAAATGTGAATGTAAATGTTCTAACAAGACATCTTGATCGTTGTTTTTTTTAGGCGTAGTTTTCAAACGCCGTTGTCTTGGTGGCTGAGGGATTCCCATAATGCCGTCATATGTGTTAATGTCGCTGCGCCCTGTGTCACCCTTTAACCTCTGATTAGTAGACCAGCAAGCAGGCCGTATTAGCATTTCTCTTTTATAGACTCATCTTTGTTATGCAGCATCTAGATTGTCCCAAACTACACATTCTTTAACGTTTTCTTGACGACCGTGACTTATATTCTACTAGGAACTATTCTCGAGCTTTCCTCAATGGTGGTTAATTGTTCTAGCTCTCTAAAGTGATGCTATTTGGAACCTTTTCTAAAAGGAAACCCTCTGTTATAGGGTTCTACATTAAAACCTTTAAGAAACCCTTATGGCGCTAAATAGGACCTTTTTTGTCGTGATGTGATGGCGCGGGGGTGCGGACACATGTGCGAAGCCGCTTTCAACAAACATATTTATTTCACGTTTAACAGACATCGGGTAACACTCAAACTAAAGCTCGCCGTGACAGGCGTAGTAAATACACAAACACACGAACATACATGCAACAGGATACAACACAAGACGGACACAAGCGG
>JAOUQW010000029.1:9927863-9944270 GCA_028565825.1 Olivaichthys viedmensis | reverse complement strand
TCATAAGTAAAAGCAAACAGATATCTTGACTGTTCATGTAGGGGAATGCTGAAAAAAGCAGAACATAAATCAATTACACTAGATTACCCCAAGGTTATGCAGAAAACAGAGAGCACAGCAGGTGTAATGATTCTGAACGGGAGTTTGTTGTTGTGGCGGGGGTTTCTGTCGCTTGCTCAGTCAGCAAAGGTCGCTGCCGCTGGGTTCTGGGCCTTCACTTCACCATCTATTAACTCTGCTGTGCTCTCTGTTTTCTGGGGTTTTAAACTCCCTTTATGGTCGTCTTCCAGCTTCCTGCAGCTCCAGGGGGAAAAAGAGGCTCTCTACCATGACAGCAGGTGGGCAAGAGGGAGAGTAATAAACTGCATGCTTGTCCTTGTTTTGCATTTATAAAAGACTTTATTTATTTGCATAGTTGTTGTGGATGGAGAAAGCGAAGCATGCAGTATATTTCCTCTCCCAAATACATCGCACAATCATTTTATTCATGTGCGCTGGTGCTCTTTTGAATACGTCCTTAGGGTGGGAAAGATTGCATGTGTCACATTACTTGTTTGATAAACGATTTGCGCTTCGTGCGATTTACTCCAGGACGAAAATAGAGGAGATTCAGCAGCGCAAGGAGGAAGAGCTGAAATCCATAAACCTGCGTGTGCAGAAACTCCAGTCCGATTTAATGAACGCTAACCAGGTGAGAGCTGTGTATCATGGCGTTAAATCATAATAATCATCATAACAATAATAACAGGGAAAACGTATTATGAACCAAGGCGAGCTTCCATCTGTGTTCGCCGTCGTGCTCCCAAATTGGTCGTCACCTCCGTGAAGTTGGCCACCCGTTTAAAAATAAATGCTTTTCCTTTCATTTGTCACCCGTCTGTAGCTGTTATCTCAAAAATCAAAAACCAGCACAAACAAATGACATGCGAGTTTTAGTCGGTTTCTTTCTACATGGCGTGCAAACTTCACAGAAATAGGGGCGACTCGGCTAGTGGAGAACCTGTGCCAATAAACAAACCCCGAAATGAATAATGAAAGCAATATTATTTACAAGGAAACAAATTCACTGTTTTCTGTTAGGAAGAGTTACGCTTCCCACTTCTTAAGGCTTTTTGCCTGGGCTTAACGCTCACCTGGTACAGACATGAGAGCGATGGATGGATGGCGTGATAATAAACGTGTATGAACCCTGAGATCTACACGCTGCACTCGGTTTCAGTACGAGAGCCTGTTTCAGAGAAACAGCCCATACCGATTTAATGGACCCTAACCTAATACTAAATCACTGTCTCGTGTGTGTGTGTGTGTGGCGCCGCAGAACGTTGCCGAGCTGAAGGAGCAGATGCAGAGCAAGCAGAAAGAGCACGAGATGGCTCTCCATGCACTCAAAGATCAGGTAAAAATCACCTCTGTCTTATTTTCCCCCTTCATTGTTGGCCTGCAAATCTTTTTCTATTAGGACGCTCATTGGCACTGTGCTTTAAAGCAAAGCCTTGATTCCTGAGTCTTGCAGAAGGCTTGCAGAAAGGATTGCGTGAGCTCAGCTAAACCCCCCCCCCCCCAGATCATATCCCTGGAGGTCCAGTCGGTTCTCTATACCTGCCAGTGTGCTGTTTACAAATAAACAGACCTGTGGAAAGGGGCCAGTGTCTGTGGTAATGTGGAGGATCATCCCTGTGTTTAATGGCGTACCTGTTAAAATTCTACTCTTTGTCGCACAGATCCGATTCAGAGGGCCCGCTTAACGTGTTCTGGACAATGTGGATGGAATAGTGCCACAGTCAATGGGCCAGTGGGTTTGTTAATAGTTTATGCAAACACATCTAATGCTGCGTTTATGTCGTTCAGTGTCTCATTACAGAATTGATGCATCCTGGTGAACATTGCCATTGTGATAACATCATGTGTTGCACCTATAGCGCATAGCGAACATGCTGGCAACTGCAAGTAAATGATTTAAACTATGACAAAGCGCTACGTATATCATGTTGCACAACAAATCAGAACCGCTAGTCACCTAAAACAAATTTTTTATTGGAGGTTTTCAGTTGGTAAGCACCATTGCCAGTGGTTGGCTACCTAGCTAGCTAACCTATTTAGCTAATGTTGGCGTAGTTATGAATGGCAGGCTATTCTATGACAATTTAAAAATAGCTGAAGGCTGATGACCTTTTACGCGAACTACGGACTGCTGTGTTTTCGTGTTATCTCGGTAGTCTTTAATTTTTTATTTATTTCATAGATCACTGGGCTTTGAATACAAACCATTTAGTGTTCATATTTTCAAAAAAAGCCTGTATTTAGTTTTATTGCACTGCTATGGTATGATGCCAAAACTTTGGTCAATTGAACATTCGGTTGTTGCAGGCGGTGGCCCAATTTGTTCGTCGCTGCTACACTGAAAAACATGCAACATCAGGTTTGCCGTCTCCTGCCTACCACCATAAACGCAGCATAAGAAATGGAAGCATCGGCATTGCTGAACTGTCTCGCCGATATGTGCCGATGGCATACTTGATTGAGACAGCTGTTCAGCGTTGCGTCTTTTAACTGTCATTGGTTTTGTTTTTTTTTTAATGAAAAGTTTGAGAACTTGAGAGAATTATCAGGAGGCTTGTATGTGTTAATTGGGCTTTAGTAAATAAGCGTGCCAAAGATCACCTGAATAATTAAAGATTAGTGGATCCGCGAGGCTTATTGGCTTAAGGGCGTGACTGTTCGTCTGCAGCTTCCTTCGGGATGCTGCTCTGTGTGCGTCTGTCTGCCTAAGTACCTGGTGTGGGCACCATCGCTGTCACTCATTTCCTCGGCAAGGGCACGGATCTTAATTAAGGGTCTGCCTGTGATGGGCAGCTCGGAGAGATTAACAAGAAGAGTTGGCCGCTCTGCTTTATCTCTGCTTTTCGTTTTTGAGGTTTGAATGTGTCTCGAAGAAGCTGTCTTCAAGTCCAATATTGGCAAGCTCTATTCGACTTCTAATTCTACCTGTGGATTTTCTCCCCCTCTCTGCGATATTTTTTATTGTGGCTTTTCTGTTTTCCCTTCCTTTGTGCCTGGGCCTTGAGTCATTCCTGACGCATATTCGGTTTGGCTTTTCTTCTCTTTATCCCACTTCTCAAATTTCACCATTCTGTTTCTGTTTTCTTTCTCTTTTTTTCCCCCTCTCTCTCCCCGGCTGTGTGTATGTGTGTGGCGGTTGGTGGAGCTGCAGGTAGCGTGTCAGAGTGCGGTCAGTCAGGAGCAGGTGGAGGGCATGCTGGGTGAGAATGAGGCTCTCAGGACTAACCTAGCCGCACTAGAACAGGTACAACTCGACGTGTAACATCCATAATCCAGTATCCATAGCCGTGCATATTCCCTTCAACGTTTCAGTATGATGCCATTTATTATTAATCCACCACCTCCAGGCAAGCACCACTTAATAATATTATCATAGTAGTAACAGTGCGTTCACGTCATGTCCGAATTACGGTGATTACGAGAGGTAATTCTTCATCTCCTCGGACTTGAGATGAAATGAGGCGTTTCTATGGAAACGTACACCGCGTTCTTCGCCGATTTGTGGATAGAAATCTAAACGAGGCTGTACTGTATTATTGCGGTACTGATGTTGAGATTCACCGAATCGTGATTCTGAAATTCTTTTTTAGAAGTTTTTGCAGTCCTGGTTGTCCAGATAATTCCTCACGCAAGAGAGGCACGTCCGTGTGAGATGTGCCGCTTGGTCGGTTCGGCTAGTTACAGCACTTTTGTTAGCCAGAAAAAGAGCAAACGTGCAGTAGAAACAAAAAAAAAAAAAAAGTGTCGAGCAAAGGTTCAAACAACAGACGGTGCCGCTTCCGATTCACTTTATTCTTTATTCATGTTCATCACTGTGGCCAAGCAGCGCTGCGTGGTTGATGTGCACAAAGCGTATTTCCGCCGCTTGCCGCATAAGGGTCTAGAAACCCTACATAAAACAACATTTATGCTAAGTGGTGTCTATTAAAAAATCGTAAAACTGGTTTCGTCCTCGCATAATAATCGTACCATCAAACCCTCACGCCGTGTCGTTCCTGCTATGCAGTTAACACCAGAAAGTGATAGGAAATATGGGATCGTTAAGTTCCCATCTGGTAATTACGAGTTGGGCGAAGATGGGATTGGTGATTTTTACAAGTTGAATTCATAATATCATATTCCCTCATCATCCTCCTCATCATCATCTCAAATTATACCTCCAGTACAAATGAATGATGGTCCCATTTTACACTGTTCTCAATGTTTGGTCAGCCCCATCTTGACAACGGATATAACAGGTTTCCGTGGAAATTATTTGAATTTGGCTCACAAGACAAATTCATCTCCTGAACTGGTGCAGAAATCATAGAAATCATAGTTTAAAAAAACATCCCATCCAGCAGGGCTGCACGATAACGGCTAACGCCGATGGTAATTATTTCAGCTCAATATTGAAATCACAATTTTTTTAAATTTAGGAACAAAATTGTTTTATTGCATTTTAAATGCACAATGGCATCTTCCCTATATTCACTTCGGATGTATGGATCTCTGAATCGGAATATGGCTGCTCCGAATTCACAATATGCTAAATAAATACGTTTATTTAGACGTCGACAGTTTAAACCAGCTGAAAGCATGAGCCTAATTTTTCTAATTTCACAAATGTCGCTTATGTTGATTATGTTAATGAACTGAGGAAGCTAAAAATGGAGATTTAAAAATATGATTAGAATGCGCAGGGCATGAGTACCACCAGGTGCTAATGATGGTCACATAGAAATACTGCTGAGGTCTGCCTATACGGAAACATGCATATAGCTAGAGAAAATTCTGATTATGCTCCAATCGGATGACTCTGGTTATAAAGCGTTCTCCTTTTCAGGTTCTACTCCATCTAAACTCACTCTCGCCTTATTTCCTTACCCATTTAGACACTTTTTAACCGTTTTGCATAAAAGTGGGATTCTTTTCACATTCTAGTGTTTGAACCTCACTTTTGTTACCCGGTCCATTTCCCTTTGTTTGTGATAAGAAATTAGTTTGTAGTAGTTTTATTAGACTTTCAGTCACAGTCATTAAATCGCAATTAAGTAACACACAAAAAAACAAATAATCATCGCTGTGATGTTGATGTTCTGATCTAATATGCGTGCACTTTGACCTCGTCCTCTGTGTGCGTGTGCGTGTGTGTGTACCACACAGATCCAGACAGTGAAGACTCAGGAGATGAACCTTCTCAGGGAGCAGAGCATGGCTTTGAATGTGGAGCTGCAGCAGAGACGCACAGAGCAGGAGAGCTTACTGGCACAGAAAGATGACCTCAGCTCCCAGCTGCAGGTCTTTATTAAACCCACCACATTACAAACCACTGCGCCAAGGGTCGGGTTCTGCCGTCTGAGCACAAGAACCACAGCATGGAGCCCTGGGACCAGACCTGGGCTTAGCTTTCTGTACAGCCAGACAGGGTTGGGTTCTGCTTTCTACATAACCAGCTATGTTATGAAAAAGTGGAAGCTGGGTTTGGTTTCTTAAACACACCGTCGCAGCTGGATTGTGGCACAGTAGCACTTGATTGTTCATGAAAAAGGGTTCTTTAATCTGCTTCATTGCAGTTTACATGACCGTTCAAAAAACAACACCACCACAAACTAAAAATTAATTGGCTACTTGAGTTGGTGAAGGACTCCAATAACATCATTACCATCTCAAGATTTAGAAAATAGCATGATGGAGATTTTGGCTTCATCTCCCACTTTTACTAGCACTCTCGCGTTCATTCTGCGGGAAGTTTTACGGGAAAGCTTTTTTTTTTTTTTTTGAAATTTATATTAAAAAAATTATATAAAGAAAGAGGGAAAAAAAATGCAAAGTTTGTTGCAACAACAAACTTTGCATTTTTTTTTTTCCTTCTTGCACTCGTGGGTTGTGGGCTTGATCGAAGTGTCTCTCTCTCTCTCTAGACTATGTTTAAAGTGTGCACTCAGTTATTTTACTGTTGTATATCTGTGTGTGTGTGTGTTGTTCTCTGCAGGAGTCAAACCGAGCCAGCAATAGACTACTGGAGCAGATTTCTGAACTGGGCCTCGAGAAGGACAAGCTACAGCAAGAGCTAGAAGAAGCCAGAAAGGTGTTTGTCTCGCTGTTTTCTGAGTCTGGAGAAATTCCGTAGTCTCTCGTTCATTTTATTACGCATCATGAACCTTTGATTTATTATTATTATTATTATTATTTAATTTTTTTACCCCATTTTCTCCCAATTTAGTCATCGCCAATTCCCACCCGCTAGCTAATTCTCTCTTGTCCCACGCCAGCCACTAATCGGGGAGGGTGAGGGCTGACACGTGCTTCCTCCAAGACACATGAAGCCTACTGCCGCATTTTTTTTAATGATCTCAGGGCCGTCCCGACCCAGAGAGCAGTGCCAATCACGCTCTCTCAGACTCCCGGCCTCGAACTAGCGATCTCCAGACGATAGGGCGAACGCGTTACTGCTGCTCCACTCGGGATCCCGAACTTTTGACCCGTCGTTTCTATTAACTCAAGAGATGCTATTGGATTTAGCCCAAAATGAGTGTTATCTTTGGCCGAAGCCTTTTTCACATCAGTCCTGGAGATCATTTAGAGTAAAGTGCGGCCTCTTTGCAGCAGGTCAAGCCGTGAATGACGGTGGCCTTTCCTTTTGTGATCTTTAGAATGAGAGGAACTGTTAGCTACCACGCTAATGTGTTTCCAGACAGATCTAACAAATGCTTTCCAATATGAAGCTTGAAGAAAAAGACGTGACTCCGAATGAAAGCTTGAGCCAATAAATATTTATGTCCGTTGTGTTTGGTGGAGCAGGCTCAGGATGGTATTCGAGTTGAGATCATGCAGGCTGTGCCTCAATTGTGCCTCTAACCAAACACAAACGACTGAAAGAACAGAAATGAGCCAGATGGAAGGAGTTGCATATTGCCTCGTGATGAAATTAGTCAGCATCGTCGTTTGTTAATTTGATCAAATCACACGGTCTGTTCTCTGGAGGTGAAAATGAGGAACTTCCAGGACTGCACCAGTATTATTGAGGTTGATGCACAGCCACTAATTAAGCACTAAATGTGTGCAGAATTTCTTTATTGTTTTCAAGTTTCTCTCCCTAAAGCCTTTTTAAAACCTTTAAAATATTGAGTGAATATTAGTCACTCAGAATGAGCAGAACGTTTGCACATACATGACTTCTGTTTTGCATTGATTTACTGAATTTACATCTCTTTGTGCTTGCTCCCAGAAACAACAAAACATGCTACAGAGCAGGGCTGCACAGTTTAATTCTTTTTTTAATCGTGATCATGATCTTTGGTCTCCTCAATGAATTAAACATAATTGACTGTGATATTGATGAGCTTAGCTAAAGTTGGCTAATTGGCCACACTGATGCCAGCAGGCTGTATCGTTATTGGCGTTATCGACGTATCCTTGGCGTGTTTGTGTGTGTGTGTGTGTCTCCTGACTGTCCTACCTCTTGTCCCCGTGGCAGACGGCAGACAAGCGCAAGGCCATGCTGGACGAGCTGGCCATCGAGACGGCGCAGGAGAAGTCACGGCATAAAGAGGAGCTGAGTGACCTGCGCCTCCAGCACGAGAAGGAGGTGCTGGGCATCCGGGCGCGCTATGAGAAGGAGCTCCGCGGCCTCCACGAGGACAAGAGCCGCACGGAGGAGGAGATCCGCGCCCAGCTACGAGATGAGAAGGTCAGTGAGAGAGTTTGAGTACGAGAGAGAGAATAAGTGGGTGGTGGGGAAGCAAGAAAGAGGGAGACATAATCCTTACTCCGGCAGTGTTAGTTTCTCAGGGTGACGTCTGGAATAAAATTTGTGTTCCTCAATAAAACTTTTGAGTCTGGACAGCTCTGAATTGCGGGACGTGTCAGTTTTCCAGCGGCTTTCACCCAGATGTTTGCGTCACATATGGCATATGGCAATGTGATCACATGATTGGATCATTTATATGTACATACGGGTGACGGGTGTGGATTCTACATGTCTCTGGAACTGTACTGGAGGAACCGATGGTGAACCGTTCTTCCAAAAGATGTTCCCTCAGCTGGTGTTTTGATGATGGTGGTGGAGCTGCTGTCTAACACGTCGCTCCAAAATCTCCGATAGATGTTCAACTGGGTCGAGAATCTGGTGACTGAAGGCCATAGCGTATGATTTACATCATTTTAATACTCATTAAACCAGTCAGTGACCCCTCATGACCTGTGGATGCACTCGTTTATTCAGGCTTTTCCTTTCATGCGTCTCCCGTCTGTATATGTATAATGTATAGAGAACTACCATCCTGATATTGTGGCATATGTTAATATAACGTGAGAGCTTATATGCTACCTGTAGTTGCCGTGAGGTTATCATTAAAGCCAAATTAAACAGCTTGCTTCTAATGAGCTATCTGTAAAGATAGTATAGACACAAAGCGATGCGACCCATAGCAACTACATTGTGTAGCAGCGGTCAGGACTAAAATTATCAGACCACCCAAGACACAAAGTAACGGATGGAAGTACGACAGCTCTCCATGTAAAACTCATGTGGTCTGAATAGGGCTATAGCCATGATTTCAGGGCAGTTAAAGCCCCATTTGGGCGGGATTAGTTTTACCTGTACAGATTTGGGTAATTCCATCTTTAATAGGCGCTACTATGTGATTTTATGTCCGTCAGGATGGGCGGAGTCAGACCTTTTCATTACTTTCATTACCGGATCAGCAATGCCCATGTTTTTCTTTCCACCCCTGAGAAAATTTCAGTCCAAAATGCCTACTGTATTGCGACAAACTCAGTGGTGGACTGATGACGTTTGTCTCGTCCGGATTGATATCTCTGGGATTTTATAAGCAGATGCTGCCTTGTGCATTGGAAATATATTTATATTTATTTATGTATTTATTTTTACCACTGCTCCTCGCCGTATTTAGTCGCCTTCGCATGCGCGTTTTGAGAATGTTTTAAAATTTCTGGCAATCATGAAAAAAAACGTATGCTTGGGAAGAGTCTCACAGAAATTGTAGTTGCTATGGGTCATATTACGTCGTCTCCGTGCGGTTCTACTTGGAGCTCGTTAGAAGGAAAACGAAAGTTAATAAAAAGAAAGGGTGCGATTCCACAGGCTGATTAAATTGGCCAATGATCCAACAATGCGACCACATCAACATGTGGCGCACGCTTCCGGGTCCGTGGGAAAAGAACGCTGCGAGGAACTTGCTTCATTCTGCGTTTTATTATCGCTGTCCAGATTTAAGAGTTGATCACAGAGAATATATGCAAATATTTTATTCCAGACCTTCCTCTGAGATATGAATACTACACAAATAGACCTGAGGAGGGAGAAAAAGTCAGAGTGGAATAGAGAAAGGGGGAGTAGAATAGAAGAGGAATTTGGCAAGGGGAGGTGTGTGTGTGTGTGTGTGTGTGTGTGTGTATATGTGTGTGTGTGTGTGTCTGAGACATTACTTTGTGTTTGCAGGCTCGCAATAAAGAGCTGGAGGGTCTGCAGCAGATTGTGGAAGATCTGCAGGCCCAGGTGCAGGCCATGGAGGGAACCAAGGGCTGGTTCGAACGAAGATTCAAAGAGGCTGAGGTACTGCTTTTGTGTCTGTGTTCGCGTGTCTGTGTGCGCGTCTGTGTGTGTTCACATTCTGCATCACTGCATTGGCACTTTAATTCTGTTTCCTGTACTTTCTAAGACTACATCATAATCACCCTGACCACTTGATGTCAGTGTTCTTCACTTTAAAGCCAAAGTATTTTAAATTGGTTCTTGTTTTAGGAACATGTATTGTGTCTCGTGCCGTTTTAGTAAACAGAATATTTGCTCCCATCGTGTGTTTTCTGTTTATTTGTGCGTGAACAGGAGACTGTAGAAAAAACCAGACTGGAACACGCAGAGGAGATTGAGAGACTACAGAAAGAACAAACCCTCCAGCTAGAGGTAGTGTGCGTTTCTGTCATGTTCCTTACGCCTTCCAACTCCATTTAGCTGTAAAATTGGGAGAGCTTTGACCTACAGTCCATGAAGCTGTGAATAGAAAAGCCATATATGAACACCTCGACTACTTATTTAACACCCGTTAAAGTTCAGGAGCCGGTATTCTTAAAACCCACAAATTCCCTGGAGCGTGGTTATAACCTGTTTACGCCTTGTCTATATGTCTTTAATGGAAGTAGAGCTCCGAAATTTTGTTTGGTTTAAACTAAATAATGAGGGTTTGGTTTATAAAAATAAAATAAAAAAAACACCATTAAATTGGAATTAATTAAGTTTTAAGGAATGGTTTGGCCAAATATTAAATTCACACAACTTTCCCCTTATCCTAAATGTACTCGATCCCACAAGACATATTTGGTCTTGCGTTTGCTTTTTAAATAATTAATTAATAAAAATTTTTTTTTAAATTTTGTGGCAGAAATACAGCAAAGGTCGTCTTTACAAGTTTAACTTCACTATATTATCATCTGCATAACTTCCAGCACAATTCCAGATGGCTTGTAAACTTTTGGAGGCGGGGCCTAAGAGACGGCATTATAACCAAATTACGCTGAGGAGAAAAGTGATCACGGCCGCCTCCGTACTTTTACAGCCTTCAGCTACGCTGCGATGTTTTGTTCTGTATGCGATGTTGATGTACTGTAACAGTAGGTGTGTGCTAAACCACATCGGCAGGTCTGTCTGACACATCGCTGAAGAACTGGGTGCAGCCTGAGGCAGATATTTATAGAAAAGATTTTGGGTGAGATAGACTTGCATTACTTGTTAGCTACATTAGCCTTGTAGCTGCAGTGCAAAACTTAAAATATCAAACGTACAACTCCAAACATGTCTTGGCTGATCGGCTACATATGATGTGAATAGAAAACAGTGCGTGTATTTGTGACATTCCTTCACCAGAGCAAATGCTTCCTTTGTCCCTACAGAATACATGCGCAGTAACCAAATTACACACATCAGTTGTGTTTGAGTTTAATATGCCAGAGGTGTTTATTTGCATTCGGTGCAGAGGTGTTAATTTGTTGATGTGAATGTGTGTAGGAGAAAGCAGCGGAGATTGAGGCTGTGAAACAGCAGATCATCACCATGGAAAAAGAGAGAGAGGATCTCAATAACACCATTACCAAACTCAAACAGGTACAGAACAAGAAAGCATGGTGGATTGAGTTATTTTATGTTTATCACTTCGTGTGTGTGTCTCGGAGCCAAACCGATATGAATATTTTGTTACTGATGACAATTTTAAGAAGCCAAAATTTCCAATAATTGATAATATCCGGCAATTTTATGTGATCAAAAAAAAGAAGCAGACTCCATTAGTTTCAGTTAAACGGGGCTTTACTCAGATAAACAGCATATTCGGCAGTAGAGGTCGTCGAGTAGCTATCCTCTCTAATGTACAAGTACTTATAACCTAACTTTAAAACAACGGCATAACAGGAACTCTTACATTGTTTACAGATGTAAGATTTTGGGGAATTTCGCGCTCTCTGTAGAAAAACGCAAACGGGTTTCCGCAAATGTAATGCCTGCCCTTCGGTCGTATTGATTTGCACACGCAATCTCCGTTCCTGAAGTGACTTTCAGGCTTAGTATGAATCGATTTAAATTGACACCGCCTTGTGTTTTAGCACCTTTATGTAGAAACGCCCCAAATTGCATATTCATTAAGGCGAAGGACAATCTATTTTGCTCATTTGTACGACGCAATCCTCTGTAAATCCTGTTAGTAAATTAGCTTGCACGGTTTTTTTTTTGCAGATTTCCACTGATGCGAAAAGTCCATGGAACCTTAAAATCAGACAGTTTAACGACCAACCAATATATCGCTCGGACACTTGTGTGTGTGTGCATCTGTTTACAAAGCTCAAGCCGTGCTCAAACACAATTCTATTATGAATATGTGTTCCCTAAGCCGATCCAAAATGTGACTCAGCAGCACAACTGTGTGTGTGTGTGTGTGTGTGTCTCTCTGTTGCTAGAGACTCCTTGGGGGATTTAACATTTTCAGAGCAGTAAAATAGTTTTTTGCCGTTTTAAGAATTCGTTCAACCATTACATGGTCTATTAAGACTAACCTTTCTTCTCTCTGTGTGTTTGTGTGTGTGTGTGTGTGTGTTGTAGGAGATTAGAGACACTGTAGATGAACAGCGGATTCTGGAGAAAAAAGGCAGTTCAGCAGTAAGTGGGCTTCGTACTCTTTCTCTCTATCGTTCTCTCTCACACACACGCGCGCATAAACACACACTCTTACTCTCTCATGCTGGAGACTGGAGAATAAGTGATTAGTCCGGTCTTTCCATCTCTCTGGATTCCCAGAATGTGAATTAAAACACAGGTGATGGCCAGTTTGTTTTTCTGCTGCTCTAAACTGCAGACTGGGGCTCTAACTAATGAGATTCAGTTGGTCCTCAATACCACACTATCCAGAGACATCAGTCCTTGGTGTTAGTGCTTTGTATTCATAGATGCCAGTTTCTACAGTTTTTTGTAAATGTGTGCCCATAATTGGATTTGCATATTTGGGACCTAACAAACCAAACATTATGGCTTCAAATGAATCACTAAGTATATCAAAATGTTTCCAAAGAATTCATTTAAATAAAAAAGCCTGTTAAAAGCCCCTACCATTAAATCACGGGTCATTGAAGGACTTCTGTATACTTAGGACAGATGTAGCATGTAGCGCTGTGCCTTCTGCTGTTTTAGCATTTTTAAAGTCACTGTTCCTAAGCTTGCCCGCTAAATGGATAAATGCAAATGAGAGTCTAAATTTAAATAATGAGGCTTTGTTGAAGTGCTGACTCCCTGCTTGGGACTTTCTCCATTGTTACAGCTAAAAGACTTGAAGCGGCAGCTCCATCTGGAGCGCAAAAGAGCAGACAAGCTGCAGGAGAGGCTGCAGGAGATCCTGACCAACTCCAAGACCAGGACAGGTAAACTGTTCCACACCAGGATGAGGAGAGACTCCACTCTGTACTGTTTAGAGCATTTTCACACTTGACCCAAGTTCTCGAGTCCATACCCATGATTGAGTTCTTTTGGGGGTGTCCTCATCGCAGGTTTGTTTTCACATAAACGAAACGCAGATGGATTTTATATGTCAAAATGGGATAGAGGGATCCCGAGTGGAGCAACAGTAAAAGCGTTCGCCCTATCGTCTGGAGATCGCTAGTTCGAGCCCCGACGATGCCGCAGCCATCTGTGGCCAGGAGTCTAAGAGGGCGTAATTGGCGCTGCTCTCTGGGTGGGAGGGACGGTGATACACTTTCTCTCCTGTCAATTAAAACGCCACCAGCCAATCATGGGCGTCTGTGAGCTCATGCATACGGAAGAGGGCGGTTGGCGCTTTCCTCCGAGCGCGCGGGGGGGCCCTGTGACGCTGCATGAGCAACAGGTCGTAAAGATGTGGTGGCTGGCTTCATGTGTCTTGGAGGAAGCACGTGTCAGCCCTCACCCTCCCCGATTAGTGGCTGGCATGCGATAAGAGAGAACCTGCTAGTGGGTGGGAATTGGCGATGACCAAATTGGAAGAAAATTCAAAAAAGAAAAAAAAATTGGGTTATAATTGGTACATCCCTTTTATTGTTCTTATTAATACGTACATTTAACTAGTGTTTCTTTACTTTTGTGTGACACTGGTCAACGCTTCGGGTGAAGCCTTTTTGTATATAAGGTTACGGCTTATATAGAAAATAATTCACAATTTTTTTTGCGCTGTAGTCACTTGCGTTTGAATGCCTTCTTCGCTCCATATATCTATAAGGCATTCCGTTGTCCTCTGCAGACCACAACATGCCTTTCCCCATCATTGTAGAACTTGAAATAGGAAGTTGACCCAATCATGTTGTTCAGAGCCCAGCCCCAGGAGCAGATCGTTTTCACACGTGTTGGGGTCTGCACCAGCGTTCACCCAGGCTTTTCAGTTGGACCAGAGATCGGCTCTCTGGACTACACCCTGGTTCGAAAACAGCTTTCGCACTTGACCAAACGTATCAAACACTCTGCAACTGGCGCAGCCTTAGCTAAACCCAGTCCACCGAGAATAGAAAAGATTAACCACCAAACTATGGTCAGGAAATGTGAACCTCACCTTAATGTGCTGCTCCTGAAATGCTGATTCCACACTACCTGTGCTCAGCATAACCATGATTAAGGAATGGTAATCTTCACATTACTCTGACTCCCACGCTGCAGTGACCGAGAAATCTGAACTCCACACTGCTTCTGCCCTAATGCCACCATAATTAAGCAAATATAAACGCCACATGACTGTGTTTTGCCCACTGTACAGGCATATTAGTTCCACACTACCTCTGCTCAACATAACCATAACAGGGGAAGGGTAAACCTTACATTACCATGGCTACTCCATGCTACTTCTGGCCTGTTGCCCCTACCGTCATGATTAGGCAAATGTAAACTCCACATGACTGTCCCCACATTGTAAAGGCCAGGACGGGTAAGCTCCACCCCGTCCCGGTCCTTCCCCTGCATTTAATACCATAAATATTACATGGAGACCTTTTCCCTGTGTTGGCATTAAAACCGTCAGGGTGGGGTGGAAGTGGATGGGGGGTAGGTAGCGTTGATCTGGTCGGATGTTGGATAGCTCACTGTTCCCTCAGATAGGCTGAACTGCTTTAGAAAATGTTGCTATTCTGTCCTGTGCATGCAGCATGAAAGATTTAGTGCAGGTAAGTGAATATGCAACAGTGCACATAAATAAGACAGCAGATGAAAACATCCTCGTGACCTCTGCAGACAGATTCTGCAGATATAAAAACAAAGCCTGAGCTTCCACTTGCGTGCTAGCATTCCCCTTCAAGAGAATGCATGACTGTGTTATGTTTTTGCATTGGGTTCCAAAGGGATCATCAGTCCTCTGCTAAGCAGGGCGTCAAATGCATTACAGAACTTTACAGAACTGGCAAAGTGCAGTTGCTTATTGATGTGATTGGCGTATTGCAGAAACTCTTGGTAGAACACCAAGTTCAGAAATTAATTAGGTTGAATAATAATAATTGTCCTTTCTGCTTTATTGCTGCAGACCTTGCTGAATGCCATGATTTAATGATGAAGTGCAGCGTTGGTACTTTGTGTACTATAACATACTTTCTGGGGGGGGCAGAACATTCTTACATTACATGAACTCTGAGTATAATTGGATATTGCCAGTAACTGCAAAATCTAATCACATATTGTTTAGTCAATTTCACTTTCAGATACACTTGGTTTTTAGGGCACTTCCTCACCTGTTAGTCCGTTTACTGTTCGGTCTACTTTCATTTAAGCGGTCTAGAAAAAAACCCAAATGTTTACCGAGAAACGTCTGGGAACGGGCAAGCTGCAAAGTACAATTTGACCTCGCAACTAGGTTGAATCAGGGTTCAGTTGCGTTCTCACTACAGTCGAACTGTACTAGGCTTTGCTTGGATGTGGCCCCGAGACCACCCCTTATGAGTGTGTTTTTGGACTGGTAGCTTCAGTCTCCGCCTGCACGCAATTTCTGTGTTCACACTTGGCCAATCGAACCGTGCCAAAAAGGCAAATGCACTTATACGGAATCTAATCACGGAAGAGCAAATAATAATACAATCACCAAAACTGCCACATACTGCAAGAACCTGCAGTGCGTCCACTGTTGCTGTCGTAAAACAGTAACTCCTTTGGGGGGTATTTCTCCCCTCCCCGACATCCCCCACAACATAACCATCAGGGATGGGCTGGAGTGTAAATATTTAATGGTACCCCCCTCCCCTATCTAAAAAATTTGCCACAGCGTAGGCAGATTTGCTCTCTATAAGGTTTTTGGTGAGGCCAGAGATCTCCTCTTTTGATCCATCCATTATTTAAACGGCTGTAAATGTTTAATGGTTGCTCTACAGAAAGTTTAGAATCAGACATTTTAAAGTAGGGGGGTCTAAAAGGGTCTACGATTTTCCACACACCTTCATTTTTTTTCTTTTTCTCTTTCTCCCAGACGCACACACCTTAAAGAGAGCAGTGCCCAGTGCTTGCTGGACTAGATTATGATATTGTATAATATATCATATATTATGCATTGCAATAATGGCATTGATTTCCATGGTATTCGCCTTTCTATTTATTTATTTATTTATTTATTTATTCTTTCTTTCTTTCTTTTTTTTTGATGCCCAGCACAGTAGTGGTCTTCAGAAGCTGATAAAGGACTTTTGTCTGGAATCTTCGTGTACTGTCTGCAATTTTTCCAACCTATACATTTATCACTAAAGTACACTGCAGTTACACCTTGGCTTCTTCCTTTAAAAAAAAAAAAAATATATATATATATTACACACACACATTTACATTTCTGTTGAGACTTGTGGCTGCAGGGTGTTTTATGTGATCAAGCG
>JAOUQW010000029.1:9890641-9911580 GCA_028565825.1 Olivaichthys viedmensis | reverse complement strand
GTCTCTCGTTCTTTATTCAGCACATTCTGTATATGTGATGAAGTTGCTGTTCTCTCTCTCAGTGAACAAAGCTTTATATATTGCTCTTCTGATAGTGAGGTCACTTTTGGTCTTCCTGATCGTGTTTGGATACGACTGATCCAGTTTCAGCAAAGCGTTTTAGAGTGCCATACAGTGGCAATGAAAAACCATCCTCGAGCTGCCATGCTACTCTGATACAGATCTGTTTTGGCTTGTTTAAAAAACACTCTTGAATTATGTCTGTGCGCTGTTCTTGTGCTCAAATGGGCATGAGATTGCAAACGGGTAACTTACCCACAAGCATCAAAACATTAATTTAAGTGCTATGTGGCATGGGCACATTCTGCAAGCAATTCACCATTCCAGCATGACTTTACACGGCAAGTCTGATACTGTGATGCACTTGAAATGAGTAATGACTTGATGGAGATTGTGTAGATGGCTAGATTTGACCATCCATAAGAGATATGATAGGAGATATTCGTTCGATTAAAACTTTTATTTGTTTCAAGAGTTGTGAACCGACCTTGAAGTCCTCCACTCACCCAGATAGAGTGATATTGGAGATAGACGCAGCCCGATCGAACTGATAACATTTGCCCTTGACACGCTTGGGAGATGCTCTCGGAGCTTAACTCTCTACCGTGCCTCAGAGTAAAACTGCACCGGAGCATCATCTGTCAGTTTAACCAGGAGAGTGCAGGTATGGTCAAACTTCAGGTAAATCGACGACCCCGCTGTATCGTTTACCTCATTAACAGAGAGGATCCGTCTTCTGGAACTCATCATCTCTTTTTAAATTTTTAACAAGCCAGTTCGTCCAGTTACAGCACTGTCCTCTTCAAGAGCCCGTCACCCAGTGAACTCGGTTTGCTAATCTTGTCAGGGTGGCCTTTAATTTTATTGCCTTTTCCTGCCATGTCTATATTCTCGCTCACTTTTAATCTCTCTGGTTCACTTTGGGTTGTGAACTTTCTTTAATACTTTTTTTGTCTCTCCTTTCCTTCGTTTTCATTTCCTGTTTTGTGATTTAATTTATTTTATTTTTTTCTAGTTGTGAGACATGGACCTACTGAAGATCAAACCACATTTTAGGAGACATTTCTGTTAAAGTTATAGATACCCAACTTCCCCACACACACACACACACACCTGTAATTGATGCTGAACTGCTTAGTTACGTGACTGATAAATCGCTAAGCGCCCCTCTGCTTTTTTGGGGGGTGTTGGAGGTGAACAGACCTGGAGTTTAATGTCCCGTACTCTCACTCTGTTCTCCCACCAGAGACTAATGGACCATGTATATTAATGGGCCTGCTGGAGAAAATCATTTGCAGAAATGTCTCAAGTCTTGTTTTGTTTTTTTTGATCGGTGCTCTCTGCAAAATAATTTGCATTAAGAAGGCAATTTGTGCATCTCAGAATTAATTGGGTTTATTTCCGAGTTTGCTTCGTAAGCATCACTTTTAATACCCCTCAAGGAGAACCGGTGCAGGTGCAGAAGATCTGCAGTGTGTCCATATTAGAGCACGTTTGATATCGCACATCTCTCTACACACATCTGTCGGGTGTTTAGATATTTCACACTGAAGGCAAACGTGCACCTCAGACTCAACCTCCCCTGCCTTCTGGTGATCCAAAGACTTTTCCTTGATCTCTCTATTCATTCATTCAGTATCCTTTTTTTTTCGAGAAAGACTGTGGTCACTGGTGTAGTACATGGTAAAGATTTGTATCTGCTCCATATTTTCTACAAACTGAAGTTTGTGATTTTTGTAGCGTTGTCTCACTGGTCCAAATATGGCTTTTTGCTTTGTCTGCTCATTTGGTTTACACAGTAACCACAAACCCTAATAGTTTTACCGTGTAAGGTTTTGCAAAGTTGGCTGCGTTTGGAAAATATTTACATTGCTTTCATAACGACGTCTTTCCATGAAAATCCCATTTCTTCTTTTTGTCTACTGCATCAAAGCAAAATCTGTGTGAGATACAGAAACAGTTTTAGTCAGAGAACTGGCTGGAGAAACTTTTTGCAGGGGACTCGGTGTGATGCGTTTTTTTTAAGTGCATTTTATTCTAGTGTAGCGTAAATGCACTCGGACATGTCATTTGAAATGAAACTGAACACTACTTTTTTTTTTTTACTGAATTGCGCACTAGACCAGTGGTAGCTCGAAGGTAGCCTATGAATAGCTTGCCAATTATAGTGCTTTTCCACCAGACAGTGTAGCGCAACTCGGCGTGGCAAATTAATCGGGATCCCGCGTTTTGTCGCTGTTTCCACCCCCACACGAGCACGTACCTGTGCTGAATTTAGTTATCCTTCTTACCCAGGTATCATGCGGGTGGAGCTTTAAAATAGTGCAGACCAGTAATTGGTAAAACAGAATGGTCACCGAATCGTCCTGATTAACGTGGAGGTACTTCTCTACCGGCACAAACTTTTCTTCTTTCTTCTTTTCTTTGTGATTTAATATCGCATTAACATCAGTTTTATCACACAATGTAATGTTTCAGATTCGTTTTTATTTATTTACCCACAGTAATGCTTTCTTGTCACTATATCGCTTGTTTTGTACATTTCTTACCCGCGATCCAAGTAAAATCCGCCGTCTTCTAGTTGGGGCGAATCACGAATGGCTTCCTATTCACTTTGTTGGCGCCCTACATATAGGGCATAACATAACGCTGTTTGAGATTCAGCCCCAGAAAATGCACGACTCATTTATTTTCATTAAAGATTAAAGTATTGGCACACTGTGTTCGGATGCGCGCGCTGCCATTAAAACAATAAAAACTGGCTGTCTCGTGCTTACTAGTTTACCCTGCGAGAGAAACACATGGCAGCGCCACACACATTTTAACATCAAATCAGATATGCCTGGTTTTAATCTTTATTTTTATTTTTTGTATTAGTAATATATAGTCGTGTTTCACTTCTCGTGTTAGCTACTTGTACTAAATGTACTAAACAATACCCTGTCTTGACCAATAAAAAAGCGACGCTTCTGAATTTCAAAGCAGAAAAATGATAGCATTGATATCCAATGAGGACAGGAGAGATGTCATTGTTATGAAGGGGACATAAAAATACATGTGTGATATTGATGATAAAGGCATACAAAAAATGCAGTAGTGTATAATTTAAAGGTAGAGAGACATCAAATGTATATTTTTATATCTACCTCGAGGGATGCTTTTGGTATAAATTTAGGGCGAGGCCAGGGTCACATTGTTCTCGTAAAACTTGTATTGTAACCCTAATTTTAAAGCCACTACTGTACGTTAAAAGCACTCATGTAATTATCGACTACAAGTCACGCTGCAGCCGTGTTTCAGTCCTCACCCTGACCCGAGTTGTTCACACGTTTCATGTCTTTCTGTCTCTCAGATGGAGGTGGGGCTGCATCTCATGCTACTCACCAGGGAGAGAGGAGTGGTCTGAGTTCGGTGCTCAGGGACCTGGTCAAGCCTGGAGACGAGAACCTGCGGGAGATGAACAAGAAGCTGCAGAACATGCTGGAAGAACAACTTACCAAGAACATGCATCTACAGAAGGTATGGTGAGAGGAGGGGCGGACAATATGGCAAAAAATATGTTGGACATCGGATTTTTGAAGATGGACCATATGTACCACAAGATACGTTTTTGCAGTATTTACCAAGGAAAAGAAGGGAAAAACGAAACAGTTGGTACAAAAATAATGGTTAACCTTCAATCACTTGTCATAGCGATTAACAGTGAAGATATTTAAACACGAACGCTTGATGATACCGATGATGCTCATAAACGTGCATCATGATGTTAATATGTCGCGAGATCATCTTGTCGTATCGCGTAGTTCTTGGTAACAGGTGGTGGAATTTTAAGGCACGGCCAAAAAGCAGTGGTCGATGTGGGAGAAAAGGAATAATATGGGCTGGATGGTTATTAAATTCTAATTGTTACCGCCCTATAAATTTAAAATGGTAACGCAGTCATCTTTAGCGTGGCTGTTGACTAATTTATCACAAAAAAACAAACAAACCTTTACTTCATTGACTGTTAAATTATTATCCAGGTGAGTTGAGCAGAATTGAAGCTTAGCCAATATGACTAATGATAATGATTTCCTACTGCTTGCTAACAAGCTGCATAAACTATCAGCATGTTACTGGAGGATTGTGTGCAGTGCTAGCTCTGACAGGGTGCTAGGCCGTGTGTGTGTGTGCGGAGGCGGTTTGCTGTCACGAAGCCCTGAGACTCCACCGAAGGGAGCTTATTCATCGAGAGCCAAAGGGTGGGCGAGCTTTTGACGATGAAACGGTTAGTGGTGCAGGAATAGAAACGCTACCCCGAGCGCCCTGCTGGGCGATATGTTTGATGGGATTACACCATCGCACAGATCAACTAATGACAATTAACCTCTCGCATTGCCGTTCGCGCGTCAAGAGCTTTTATCCGACAGAAATCTGATTCAGCTTGCTGGTGGCGTGTTTACAATATGCAATACAGATGTAACAAAACAAAACAAAAAACATGTAATGTCTAAAGTTCCTTTTATGTAATCCAGGCTCACTTGTGTTGGTCTGGATTTGGATGTATTTATGCTGATTGTGGAGGTGTATGCACATTTGCACGTTTGGTGTGGGAATATATAAAAGATAAAAAGGAAGCGCAACCTTTTCTTGATTGAGAAAACTAGAGTTGTGTACAGAAATGAATTGGATTTAAGCTCTATAAGCAGCCATTCATCTTATGCAACGAGGCATTGCTATGTGCTATGAAGAGCATTAGGTGCACTTTTACTTAATCAGGCCTCAGTGGCCCAATCAGGTCACCTTTTTAAAAAGCCCTACATTTCAAGCTCAGGCCACAGTTCGAGGTTCACTGGCTTTCTGTGGCAGACGTGTTGAGCAGTACAGACTGCAAGAGACACTCGCAATAAGATTTTGAATCTGTGCAAAGGAAAACCTGAATGGAAATGAAACAAAAAACGTTTTTGCACAAGTTGCTGGATGGATAAAGAGAAGCTGTGATGAAGAGTAATGGAAATTATGACATAGTGGATGTGTTAGGGTGGGTTTTTGTTTTTTGGGGGGGGTTTACACCAGAAAGCCGTAATGCACCAAGAGTTTGGTACATTTGATCAAGTGTGAAAGCCGTTTTCAAACCTGGGTGCAGGGAGAACTCTGGTTCATTTGAAAATATGGGACCTGGGGTTCACTTCACGGCTCGCACCATGTTTAAAAGCAATCCGCTCCTGGGGCCGGGCAGCATGTAACGCGATTGGTTCAATTGTCACGTTTGTTCCTATTTCAACTTTCACAATGGCGGGGAAATGCATGTTGGGGTGTTCAGAGGAAACAGAATGCCTTCTGGATACATGGACTGAGGAGGTATTCAAACACAAGTGAAAGGCTTTGCTTAAAGCGTTAAGCTTCAAACAAAAGTAAAGAAAACACTAATTAAATGTAAAATGCATAATTTAAATAAACATTAATAAGAATAATAAAGGAATGTAGCCATATCTCCCATTTTGCAAAGATTTTGCACACAGCAGACACAACGTCAAAAATTGCACGTTCAATCCACGGTTTGTAGGGAAATCATCTGTGGAAATAAACCGATGACGCCCTCCCAAAGGAGCCCAAAATCGATCCTGGGTGCAGACTTGAGTATTCGGGCCAAGTGTGAAAACGTGCTTAATCTCTCCATGGCTGTGTGTGTTTGGTTGGTACTCATTTGCTTATGTTGTCATGTTGTTTCTGTTAAGAATATTTGCATAAAAGTAGTTGATAGAAACGCAACAATTTGCATTCTCTTGCTGAATTTTTGGCAATTTGCATACAACATACGGAAGGACTGCATGATGGCTGTTGAGAGAAAATAAGAGTGAGTGTGAAGAGAGGAATAAAAAAACTAACAAAGTTTTGAGTGCAGATGTGTAGAGGTTTGGGTGTGTGGCTGTAGAGCTGCTCTTATATGTAAGCGCTATAGTAGTTATTGTTTCACGGTTTTGTTTTCCTGTATTTTTTCTCTATTCGTATATAATTTGTTGTTTTATGCAATTAATTGGAATTTCATACCAACAAAGGGTTGTGTTTTTCTTTTTTACATTATTAATATATATTTTCTTTTATAATATATGATATAAATCATAAATCTATTAGCTAGCCCATCGGTCAAATTAAAGCTCCTTGGGCTTGCCCAGTATCATGTTCTGGTGACTATGTATCATAGTTGTCGTAATCCATATCAAGGGTCAAAGCGCAGGCAGGCAGAGCAATCGGGGGCAAATCCATAATCGTAAACTAATACACATACAGGGGTCAAAACCAGGAAGTCAGGGACACGACAGGAACAACAGGGAAACCAGGGAATCCGAGACGGAACTAAACTCTGAGACGTACGCATAGAGTTACGTGAATATGCCACAAACATAGAAACACAGAGGGTATAACTAAACAAACTAATTAGGGACAAAACTAGACACAGGTGAAACAATCAGGTAACAATCAATGACGAGACAGGGCGGAGACATGAAACGGAATCAAAAGGTCAACAAAAGCACATGGCGCGCGTTGCCTTGTTCAGTTTCGTCACTATTTCAACATCCCTGTGTGTTGCTGATTTAAAAAATAAAAAAAAGTTTGTCTGACATCCGTACAAGCGAATTTATTCAACTAGTAAAAATAGTTCCCACCGACGGCCACGCTGCGTCCTCAGTTGACGTGTGTGGTTTAACGCTAGTACTGTCGCGCCACCATGAAATGTATGAACCAACTGAAGCACCTTACGTATAAACATACACATAAAGTAAAAAATTGCTCTGCAAAGTCAAAATGATACCAAAATGATTTTTTTCTCCCCTTTCTCTGGTTGGTGGACGGGAGAAAAATGCTGTTAACCACTGTATCAGCAGCCTACTGAACCTACTTGTCGGCCGGGCAACTACGAATAAATAACTGATAACCCGGAGCATATTGCGATTATATTGCTGCACATTGCAATCATGATGTGTCCTGCAATACATTAAAACAAACAGGTGAATCCGTGACTGAAAAACTGACCTGCCTTAATTTAACCAAAATAATCAAAATGTTTTTCTACATAACACCAATGTCACGGGTTATCCTTTAAACTTCTCACAGACCACATTAAAAATTGCAATATCAGTATTGTAAAAGCCAATATTGTGATAATAAACAATATATTGTGAAGCCCTAGTGTGCGTGCGCCAGAGAATGAGAATGTAACCAGGAATAAGCCGTATGTCAACAGTGAGAGGGTGATTTTGGCGAAGGGGAGGGACTCTGAGACGGTCTGGATCGTTGGCCGAGTGACGCGTGGGCGTTATGGCTGTCCTGAGGGAGTTGTAGGTTACACAAACGTCCTACTTTACCCTTGACAGAAGGAAACATCACTGAAGAAGTAAGAGGAGGAGGAGGAGGGGAGTGAGTGGTGCTGCTGTAAAAGTTTGCAGAGTTGTTCTGTAGCGTTTAGACACGCTATATCCTTGAACTCTAGCATCATAACATCCTAATACGTTAAACCCACCTACTGGCGTGATAATGGAGACGATCGGTGATGTTCTTACTGTTCTGCCTGCTCTGGTTATGTCTTAAACAAAGTAGCAGAAGGACTTGTTGCTTGTGATGTGAGGAGGGGTTTGTTGTTCAGAATATGCCAGTGTCTTGTGGTAGATGAGGTCGAGGGAACCGGGAACGATCGGAGAGGAGGGAAAGCTGCAGTTGATGGATCAATCGATCGCTCACTGGAAATCTCTGCCTTCATACTTCTGTCACTACTTCTTACTCTCCATATTTCTCTCTGCCTCTGTACCTGTCTCATGTTTGTTTCACTTCCTTTCCTCACCCTTTTTGTTTTCACATTTCACATTGCTACCCAGAGGCCGTCACCACTGGAACCCACAGCCAAAAGAAAATGGCTGCCACCTGCTGAATTGAGCCACAGTGCTGTTGTGCTTCTTCTCCCTCTTCCTCGAGTAACCCAGAAGCTCGGGCCTCGTGCGTGTTTTCTGCCACCTACGGCCGCCAGCCCAGAAACAAACAGCCCATTTAATATTTGATGGTTATACAGTGAACTCGTGTGTGTGTGTGTGTGTGTGTGTGTGTGTGTGTGTGTGTGTCGAGATTTCAGCTCAAGCCTGATCTGCAAGAGTGTGTTCTGTTACTTCCTCGTCTCGTCTTTGTGCTCCGTCCTTTTCCTTTTCCTTTGTGGAGAGTAGGCAAGTATCAATAACTGGTTATATGATGTATCACAATACTCGACACGTTATTGTGGATATCTCATAATATCAGCAGTGAGGTGACGTGACTTTGTATTTGTAGCACGTTTTGCAAATCCAATTTATAGCTGTGAGGAGAAACGTGAAGGCAGAACGTTCAGCTATTTTGCACTGTAATATGTGACGCACCGTGGTTGGCCTTTCCAGTGGCCGGCATTTTAAAGTCACCCCAAACTTCTTAAAACATACATTTTTTAATTATTTTTTATTTTTTTAAATTTTATTTATTTTTGAATGATTCAGGAGAATGTTTACTACAGATTCAACATGTGTCTGGAAAGTGTTATTGCATCATAAAATATACGAGCCAATCAGGTTTCAATATGGAAATTACAGGATAATGTATGGTTTGCCAAGAGTTGGGGGTGTTTCCAATTTGCATATTGTCGCTGTCCAATGAAAAACATCAGTATCTCCAAAATTCCAATTTTTCAGGAACATGAAAAAACACTTTTTCATATCATTAATCATACACAATAAATGTGAAATTCACGGTGTGATTTGTCAGCTTTTCATTGCTCATTTAGATTTTAACTGCTGTGGGGTAGACGGAGGTTTTTGCCCACATTCCATATATGATAAAAAGTTTTTTAAAAAACGCTAAAAGTGGAGATACGTGATTTTCATAGAATCTGGATTTCTTTATTAGGGTAAAAGTGTAGGTGTTCCTGTGCCTTTTTCTGTTGCCTCTTGACTTTTTTTTTTTTTTGTGGAACTGTCAATGTCACATCAAACAAATTATTATTCAATATAGAACAAAATTAATGACCTTCAAATTATTATTATATTATATATTATTATATAAATTATATTCAAAAAGTTTTTGGTGACTTTTCCACCTTATTTTGAGTGCCATGGAAAACGAGCTTGCCATTTGATTTCTTCTTTGTTTCAACGTTTGCTCTTTTTCAGTGAATTTTAAAAAGTCCAATAGGGTATGGTTGGCTATGTACTCACAAATGGTGACATTATCCAGAATAGTAACGTTTATCTTAAAACGTGTATTCGTGTATTTTTTAAATAACAGGTGTTGATATCGAACAGGTGTTCTGAACTTTGGTGCTGATACACACACATCATGTTCCTCTGTGTTCCTGTTCCATATTCATTGTTTTCTGTCCTGCAGGATCTGGAGTTGCTATCTCAGGAGATTGTGCGTTTGAGTAAAGGATCCGATCCTGCTCAAGACCCCGAGGCCACGGGCTAACGCTCATTACAGTGCTCCGCCTCTCGGTCTAACTTTCCATGGCTACAGAAAGATGCTGCACCTGCACAACACACAGACTGGATGACTGGATCGAGCCTCGCGTCCGCCGGGAGGAGGAATAAGAGCCCGTCCCTTCGCAAGTCCTCTATCGCTGAATGTACTTAACACTGTAACACTTGTCTCATTTTTGTCTCTGACGCTCCAAAGAGCAGGACGCTCGCTCGCTCGCTAGCTGTCCCAGAATGCTTTGCGTCCTCGACCTGCCGCGCTCTGGGCCGAACTGGCTTTTCCACCCAACCCCACAAGAGGATAGGCTGCAGTCGCTATCGGCTCCCTCACTGCTACTGCTGCTGGGTTTGTCTGTCCTGTGTATCTGCTTCACAACAACAGCTTCCCGTTTTTTATTTTTATTTTTTAATTTGTTTGTGTGACTTGTAAATATGAAAATAGGAAAGATTAAAAAAATAGTAATTTATTCGTTCCAGGCAGTTATAGAAGACATAGTAAACGTGGTAAGAAGTGAGCATTGCGAGGAGAGTCATGCTGCTTTGTGCCGCAGTGCATGGCCCAGTGTTCGAGGAGGATGAGCTCGTTAAGATGCACGAGTTCAGCTAGGTTCGTTACGTCAGCAAATTAAAGTGTTTTCGGCGACATGCGAGCGCACGTAATTGGGCCGATAATTGTCAGAGCATTTTGCACGTCGGCTCAGAGCGCAGCTATGAAGTAAATCGGCCCCACAGCCCCCTGGCATCCCCTCGTTAACCACACACACACACCCTCTCCTGGTACCCCTGCTTGCTTTTTACTCTAGCGAGAGTCGATTCGTTCCGCTGCTTTGACTCCTGGCTCTTCTCTCCTGAATGCCTCAATGTTACGACGTCATTCCACTTTTTACATATCCAACTTTTTGAATGGAAAGGAAGAGACATTTTACTTGCACCCGTTTGATGGAGAACGTCGCAAAGAGGGTTTTTTTTTGTTTTTGTTTTTGTTGGGACACTACAGATTGAGCTGAGCTCAACTTTATGCTCTTTTAAGATATTTCAGACCAAGAACCTGTCAAACATTTCCTGTGTATGTCCATGTCCACAGTTTAGCCATTGCTGCGTGTAAAAGATTTGCACTGACATCATGATCTTCTGTAACTTTTTTTTCTTTTGCCCATACTGTAGTTTTTAACAACTCAAATTATGACCAAACCGCTATGAGGCGGTCCCTCCTAAGGCTAATATTAAAGGAATACTCCAGCGTTCTTTTTTTAATTAAAAAAAAATCTAATCTCTGTTCACTGCATCTGTCGTGCATGGCCGGTTACAATGGAAAAGAATTTTATTCGAAAACTCACTTGTAATGGAAGTCTAAGGGCAGTTGTTGTACTCTGTCAATAAACGTGCGATTATATAACACAAAATTCAAAACGACAACCGTTACCGTCTTAAGAAAGGTTTTAGGACGAGGCAGACATGAGAGAAAGTCTTACCAAGCATGTTCTTATATAGTAATAAAGTAATTTCGGTTAGGTTTCGTGGCATCCACGTGGATCCAGTGTTGAGTCCCATCTCAAAAAATGAATTATACAGATTTAGAGCTTCATTTATAAATACGTTGACTGAGCAATTTATGAAAGCGTTCGACAAAAAACTGTTTCACCTAAATGTTGTTTGACAAAATTCAACAACAGCCCTTAGACGTCCATTATGAGTGCGTTTCGAGTAATCGATTTTTTAATTAATTTTTTCTTTCTTTTTCTTCTCTCAGTACAGGGAAATGTGTTGAAATGATATTATTGTCCGTGGTCGTCGCACATTCACTACAGATGCTGGTTAAAAATGTTGGAGTATTCCTTTGAAAGATTCAGTCTGAAATAGTGAAATATTTTGATAATGCCAGTGAAATATAGGGAAGGGGGGTGGTGGGAGGGTGTATAGTGTCTAGCAGTAAATCTGGTAATGTTGCTGTACGCCTGTATACTTTAAGCAATTACTAATCTGTTATATATTTAATATTGGGTGCTTTTGGAAGAAAAAAAAAGGCTCAATGGCATTACATGCCTAATTTAGAACTTTTATTCTCTCATTCGATTTGATATTGTTTATACATAATAATTTGCATGTTTTGTAATATTTTTTATTTCTTTCCTGGACACTACTTAAAAGGAAATCCTGTTGAAACAGTTTTTTCATCTTATGTCGATCATTTTTGCTGTGTGACGGTGTACGGTGAAATGACCAGCACTTTTGCTGCGAGGACCTTCGCCTTGAACATATCGGCAGTGATTCATTTGCATCGATGTTAAAAAAGAATCAATACATTCTCACTCTTTGCTTTTTTTGATATTTTAACGTTTGAATTGAATATCTGCCAACTCTGCTCATCTGAACAGGAACATCACTGCTAATTAAGAACCTAAAGCGAAACATCAGTGCTCGGTCGGAATTTCCCCTCAGACCTTTTTGTTATTTATTTATCTGTGTTTGTAATGTTAAATGAAGAGACTGACTTCTTGACGTCTTGCAGCGTTAATAAAGAATGGCTGGAAACGGATTTTGGGATTCCATTTTTCTCCCCAAACGCATTTCATTCACGCTGATAATTGTTTTCCGTGTGAGGGTTGGCCTCGAGTCTTATGTTAGCTGGGATGAAGCAGCTGCAATTACTAATTCGTCATCTTGTTTTGATATTCACTAGAACAGAAATGTGTTAATGCTTACAGCGTGCAGTACTCGCACAATACCCATGTGCATCAGTGGATCACGAGGCTGGTTCACATGGCAGTACAAAAAAAATAGTGTGTTACAGCGCACACACTTTCCCACATTGTCTTTTTTTTCGGCGCTCATTTCCCAGTTGCTCATTAGAACAGCTGCTCACTGCAGCGTTGCCAATTACTGCAGAACCATGTAAACAAATTAAACGAGTAATTAAAATGGTCTTAGATTTGGTCCATTTTTGATCCCTATTATCTAACTCGTTGCATTTTGCTCTTGAGTGTTCATGGCTTAAGCTCTAACACGATGGTGCATGTGTAACTTGAACACTGCACGAAAAACAAACACACTGGAAGTTCACACACTGCTGCAAATCGGCTCTTATCACTACAGGTACATAACATTCCACGCCTACTCAGATGTTCCATCAGGGTTTAATCATAACCTAGACCTAATGTGTAAGCAAATGATTTGCATAAGTAGATAACACTTTCTATGAGGCTTCATACGGACTCAATAGCATTTGTAGATTATTACATGAGGTAACTGTTGGTCCTTTGTCTGTTTTTCCTCACTTATAGCACCTATATAAATATATAGCCTCTGTCATTAGTGCAGTGTTAACTTGCTTAGAAGTATGTTCACCTGCTTCATTAAAGATTGTGATACTCTTGTATTGAAGTGAGGGATGTTTACTGCATAGTTATAACACATGTAATGCAAATATTTAATACAGGCCGTGGCATAACAACCACATATGCCAGTTCTATAAATGATTTTGGTGCCGTTAAACTCAAGTACCAATTATTATTGCGTAAATGTTATTCAATGCTTATACATGTGTTATGAAGTTATGTAGCTGGCCTTTATAAATGTTGCCATACCTCAAGGCTACAAGGCTATTTACTTTATATAAGCTCTCATGTCATCTTGCAAATACTGGCATAAGCTTTTCATATATGCTCGTCCATTATTCTGTTATTATACCATGGCCGCTGAAAAATACTTGTTTCTGATTGGCTGGCAGGTCTCCGTTATTTACTTCTATTGGGACACCTCTAAAGTAGATCCAGTCTAAAATTGAATCATAGTTCGAAATCAATGCTCCTGAAACTGTAACCATGACAACAAGCATAAATAACAGTTTAGACCAGAGCATATGTGTATGTGTGTCTGCTATTGCGTTCGCTCTCAAAATTAAACTAGTCATTTTAATTACGTAGAAAGGAATTATGTTTATAAGCTACGGTGTATGGAAGTGACAGGTGCAGGGCAAGACACATCCTTGAAGATGTAACCATAACAACAATCATAAAGGTATTATCTAATGCCTGTGCATGTTATGAAGTCATTATGTAGATAGGCTTTAACTACAGTGTTATCTATATGTTTTTCCATGTGTTATAGAGGCTTTCTTGCTAATATGTCTGTCTTGTTAAAGTTCAGTCGATTTGACTCACTAATACCAGACAAATGTGCCTCTTTGGTTCTTTTCTCAGGACTTTCAAACAGACTCTTTAGCCGTCAATCACCCGTGCCTCATCCAGTGAAACAGGCCAACTTCTTTACACGGAGAACGCTTGAGGGGTGTGGGAAGAAATTTGATGGTTTGCAACTCTTTTACTCCTGATTCTTCAAAAATCCACTAGCGGCTTTAGGTAGTTGGCATATCGGCAGACATTAAGATGCACATAGTCAAAGGGCTGTGTTCGGCACAATTCGGCGCTTTAGACAGAGCTCCATTTTACAGACTAGGCACACTCATCTTAAAGTGGGAGGCTCGAGAACTGTTTTACTAATCTCAGCTCAAGGTGACACCTAAAATAGCTGTTTGGAAAGACACAAGGCGGGAAACCTGTAGTTAATCCTCTTTGAACTGTCATCTCTTCCAAGGTGTGGAATTTGTCTGACTGGCCGAGTCTATGAGCCAACCTGAACCCTGCTGAACTGCACTTCAGTGACTTAAAGAGGAACTGAAGGCAAAAAGCCTCTAAAACATGCAGGAACAACAACAAAAAAAAGGTATGTTATGCAAGCATGTTATGATTCACCCAACATACACAGAGTCCCTGTAGTAATAGGACACTCAAGGGTTCCACATTTAAGCAGAAGAGAGTTATGAGCAATGCATGTGTAGGATATGATATTAAGAAAACAGACTCTTTGCCCTTGAAAAATGCGTGACGTTTTTACTTGTTTGCTGTTTTCCATCGCCACAATAAAGCTACGCTTGGTGGTGGTATTTCACAAAAATCCAGAGTAATGCAAAGTTTCTATAGCATACCATGTGCCTCCATTGACAATAACGCACCACAATTATAGCACCATAAAGTCACATGCGCACTTAACTGTGTACAAAAACACAGGCAAACGGTCAAATCTAATTCCATCAGTTAATAGACTTTGAAAAGGCACGACAAAATCTTCCTCTGGGAGCGATGTGGCTGTCTGGCCAATTAGTTTGTAGCTTTGCCAATGACGCTGATTATTATATTACACTAGCAGTGTTGGTTTACTCAGCTGAGGTAGCACTGTTAAATGGCATTTCGCGTTCCTCCTCGCTTTCAGTATGCGGCGTTTGGTGCCATTATTTCGCTTTTTGTTTGAAAAAGGTTTTTCAAAAAGGGATGACTGCTTTCTCGTTTAATATTCACCTATTCTGTTTACCTCAAGAAAATACCCCGCAAATGTTTAATCCAGATCCTACACCACTCTTCCTGTGTCTTAGTTTTGGGAAATGGTTAAAATGTCACTCTCGCCTCCAAACTTTTGGTGGTATCGGCTATCCGTTTACAAGTAGCCTACTCTATGCTCAACATTACGGCATATTATAACCTATTATAAGCTTGTGCCCATGCCTAGTTGCTAAGCCACAACTGGTCAATCGTTGTTTAGGTGCAGGGTTTGAGCATCGGAAACCGGACTCCATATCAGGTTTAATGCGCATGTGACTCACGTTTTCAGTTTGAGCTGATCCTAGGGTATGGCAGTTGTCATACTCTGCCATATGAAATGCCTATGACCACGCTGTTGGTTTGAATAATGTTGGTAATTGCGGTTCTTTATAGTACTAACAGATCTCGAAAATCTGAAACAGTAGCATGTAACTATTTATGCAACAACAAAAAAAACCTCTCCACCAAAAACCCTTTACTGCAATTTCTTCTTCTTTTTTTTTTAAACAAAAACTATTTTCGGAGCTTTTTTCTCTGCACTTTAGTGTAGCTTCTTCCATTTGGTAGCGCCACTTGGCTAGTGGCATTTCATTAGCTCAGTAGTAAACTGCTAGCTTCATACCCAGGCTTGCACTCATGGACTACCCGCGTTGTTTGATGGATGCACAAATTTGACCAACTTTACGTGATGGGGTATGGACAGAGTTCCACTTGCGTAGATTATGTAGGGGAATTATGTTATAACTTTATTACCACTATACTGGAAAAGGAGAATGTAAAAAAAATTGCCTATTAATCTCTTAATGCCCTTAGCATATTATTCAGTAACTACTGTGAAACTAATAGGAAAGTTCTGCAGTTACAAGAGTGAGGAATGTAAGTGTGGGCTCGCCCACAGGTCCTGGGAGTTTAATGGGTTAAAAGAACACGTCCTACATCATTGTTAATGAGGCTTTATCCATTAACAAAGCCTACCATGGATAACATTCTCAGCTTGACATCTGCTGCCTGGGGGCCCCATTTGTCTGCAGGTCTTAAGCATTTGCTTGGTTTGCTTTCCCTCTAACTTCGAACAAAATGTAATTCATAATTCAACATAATAATAACAAATTATAAGTATGAATAATGTAATGATTGCCAACTGTTTTGGTACCTGCCCTATTATTTCCGGGAACCCCAGTAGATGTGAATAACCTCGAATTAAAGCTGACATTCTGCACTCTAACCTAATCATTATTTTCCATTTGAAATGAAATGTGCTTGAAAACAACAAACAGTCCCTGCACTGCACTGTATATGATCTACTTATGAATTTGAATGATATAGACTGAGTTTGTCATTAGTGATGAGTGATGGAGGTTTATTTAAATAATTAAATATTTTGTGGTGTACAGTCCAAGCCACAGAGTCGGCAGTGAAAGCGTGATTCATCGGTTCTAAATAAAGGGCAAAACTAACTGGTCCGTCAGCAGTGAAAATAGTTTTAAGGTTCCAAACATGATGCCTCACTGTTTTCTCATTTTCCTTTTTGGTGTCACGTTTCAACTAGGGGGGTGTATTTAAATCTTTAAAGAGAAAAGGAGGGATGTTCTATCACACCGTTGTTCGAGATGAGCCGCGCACACACACACACACACGCACAATAGGAAGAAAGTTTCCGAGATGAGACCCTCCAAACAGGACGGGTCATTAACCCGCCACTATGTTTAACAGCAGAGAAAACCCCCTAAATGATATTTTTTCAACTGGAAACTGAAAATTCACTCTTTCTAGAATGACCCTAACATTAGAAAAAGTGAAACATTGCCTTATTGTTTATATTTCCATGAAAGCTGTACAACACCAGGGTATAAAGATTGTCTTGGGGTCATTTTTGACCCTTAGGACAAGAGGAGTATACAGAATGTTAAGACTACACAAGGGTTAAAGATTAATGAGGGTGAAAGGTATGAAATATTAAACACTAAAAAGGACGGTTGTTTAAGTGAATTACATAAAAAAAGCCGAGTGCCTTGATGGATGTGGCGGCGATTGTTAGAGAGCCATCGATCGTTTTAGAGCAGCACAAACGACAGCTTCTGTGGTAAAATTGTCAAGAAGCGCAGGCAATTTGGAACTATGAGCTGTTTTTCCAAACAAAATATATCATGTAGAAATCCGAGAGCCTCCCTCATGTGCTGGCAATCTGGCACACACAAACAAACACACACATGCTCAAGTCATGTACAAGTCTCATATTTTCATTATCTTCCTAACTATGCAGAAATTGTGTTGAGGTAAACAGGGCCTCGACTGGCAGGTCAGACTTAAAATTAAAGGCCTTCCTGCAGTGCTTGACAAATCCACTATAATCTGTATGCACTAAATAGCCTAATGTAAAAAGGGATTCATTTTCCTCTTACCTAATATAAATTAGGAAATAAAAACAACATTAAAACAAGGCAGCGATGGTCTGTCTGCAACTTGCCTAATTAGGACATTCTGAGAGTGCACGATTGACCTTCATGTGAGCATAGCTAATTGGTTTTCTTGTGTTTTTCACACCCTCTGGGACGGTAAAGTGTTCTAAGGTGAGCGTAATGTTTCTACTGATTTGAGCTGGCAGGAGATATTGGTGAACACTTTAGCAGCCTTTAAATCTGCTGCTAATTAAAGGCGGCACGCAGACGTCTGCTGCTGAACTTTTTCGTAGATGGTTATCGTTCACAGCATATCTTTTATTATCACGGCTCAGTTTGGTTGGAGGACAGGCTCTTGGTTGGTTCTGCTTTCCAATATGGTAGTCTAGTAGTCTTGCACTAGCTTTTTCCCTTTGAAGGACTCTGTGTCAGTATGCTAAAGATTGGTCCAATATCATAGCAGCTTAAGTAAAGTTCATTCGATGACCCTTTGGAAGCCTGAGGGTTCGTGTTAACATAATTGTAAACCTCAGAAGCAGAACTTACCCAAAAAGCATTGCGATCCGATTTTTCCTTTTCAGAACAGCAAAAAAAATAAATAATTCTAGAACACAACCCTCAATTTTCTTCGTCCAAGTTTGGTTTTGTATAGCCTAATACTGTATCTGCACATAACAGGTGACTTGTTAACTTAATTACCTTGTTTATTTTGCTAACTAGCTAGTCCGCTGGCTAATTAGTAAGCTAACTCTTTTGCAAGCCAGTATGACATCGTACATCGTTTAAAGCAAATAGACCAGACAAGAAGTAGGTAGACTCTAAGAGTTCCTGTTGAAAAATCTGATCTACATTATACTGCTTTACTGCTGCAAGTGGCCACTTGCGTAACATACGCTACATTCAAATGACGTTTACGAAAAGATTGCATACGAACAACCCATTCGTGTTTTTCACTATTTCAAAAGTAGAAATCTTCGATTAACCCTGAGTTCACATGTTGTGACTCAATGTTGAGTTTTTTCAATATGACGGAACCTATTGGAATTTTGTTTTGCGATTGATGCCAAGAAAAATTACAGTGTAATTTTAGTCATGCGGAGTCATTTATTTGTAATTTTTCAACACATCTGAGGAAAATGTTGATATTCCTGACAGTTTTGTCTCATTTCCACTGTCATTCTGCCTTTACATGATTCGTATAAAAAACTAAACAACTATGTGCTAGCTAGTTAAACCGCTAGCCTCAGTCATTAGCTAGCCATATTTCCCAGGTGCCTACAATCTAAAAACAGATGTGTTAAAAACAACACATGGTGTGTCTAATTAAGGCCAACACATTTTGTGTTACTTTTACAGTGTAAAGATCAGATTTAATACAGGCAGTGGTTAGACTTTATTTGTTAACTCTTTCAAGTCTTAGCTTATTATTCAGTTATTCATCTCAAAGCATGTTTTTTTTAAACATACTATGTAGATACAAGAGTGATATGACACAAAATGTATTAAAATAGTAATTTTAAAAAAGTGCGTTCATTTCACAAATTATTTTTCAGTGTAATTATAAATCATATTTGTATTAAAAGTTTTGTAAGCAAAGTGTTTTTACAAATACATTTTTGCAACATATGAAAATAGCCAAAATCTTAATCTTTTTTAAAACTGCAATTCTTATTTTATTTAATAGACTCTCTAACATGTGTTAGCTGTTCTTTTAGCCTGAATTCACTGTAACAAGCTGTCAAATTCCCATGTAGTTCAGGTCAATGTATTATCAATTAATTTGATTCCTTATCAAGTTTACTTGCAGTCGAACATCAAGTCACTGAAAGTTAGCATTCATTGATTTACATTAAGTTCGATAACAAAAAATCTGACCACATTTCCTGTATTAAATCTGATAACACACTGTAAAAGTAACACAAAATGTGTTGTCTCTAACTAGACACACTATATGTTGTTTTTAACACATCTGTTTTGAGAGTGTAGCGTGCCTAGTGTTCTTATGGCTTTAACCACTTGAAACGTGTTTCCATGTCATGAGGTATTTAAACAGTACTAGGATGCAGGGTTGGTATTTTGTTCCTGCATCAAAATGGCTTGTCCCAGGCTGCTAATGCTTTGCTAGAAAAAAAAAAGTTTAAAAAAATAAATTAGCACACGTCTTTTTTTTAAATGATCGGTGAACTCCAGTACAGTAAAAATGACTGTATCTGTACTGTTCCTTTGTGAAAGTGAATTCTGTATTTGACCTAAATCAGAGAGAGTCTGAACGGCCTGCAGTGGTTTCCTCCCCGTGTGATCAGGCTGTGATGCTGCTGTCTGTGTGTTTGATTCAGTAGTACAATCCGCTGCATAAGCTCCCCTCCTCTTGCTCCTCACATTGGGCACTCCCATTCTCTTTCCGCCACTCAGAGGTAAATATTTCATGCTGGGGCGATTATTTTTAGCAGGTTGTAGACGGAGAATTGCCCACATTAGGTGCTTTAAAACACGTAGGGTTGATTAAGTGTCACGCTTTTCAGACGGGAGTCGGGACACAAGCGCGAGCCATTGAACAAACATTTATTAAACCTAAATCTAAAAGAACTACACAGTGTAACATACATGCAGACATGCAACGAAAGACAAACTCGGACTGACACATGGGGATATTTATACACTTACTAACGAGGGAACAAACAGGAAACAGGTGGAAACATTCAACAGGACAAGACAGAGCAGGACTAGACACACACGAACACGTGTCGGAGCAAGCCCTGCCAGCTGAGCGGTCCCATGGCTTGGTGACCGTGACATTAAGTATGTAGACCACCCCCTGCTCAGGCTTTCAAATTCACTTTCAGGTTTATTGTTGACCATAGTACAGTCAATTTTTTAACCCCTTAAACTCCCAGGACTAGTATGTGGGTCTAGACTTACATTCCTCACTATCGTAACTACATTCGTTTCCTATTGGTTTCAAAATTGAATAACGTGCTTTAAAATGAACAACTGAATAATAGGCTGGGACTTTAAGGTGACCACACCATCAGAAGACCAATAAATAAAGCTTTGTTCACTGAGAGAGAGAACAGCAACTTCATCACAGGTACAATATGTGCTGAATAAAGAATGAGAGACTCCAATCAGCAAAAGTAGTGTCAAAAGAAGGCTAGCTGGTAGTGCTCTCAAAGGACGAGTATCGTCTCTAAAGCACTTCTCAGGAACGGAAACCAGGCTAAACGCTTGGGCTAAGACATACCAGAATTTCATCTTATGTCCAAATTACTACAAAATTGCAATGTTTATGGTGAGTGTAACCAAGAGATAGAGGGAATGAGGAATATTTGCTTGGTTCATAATTGAAAAACAGTCATTCTTTACATGTTTTTATTTTAGAACAGAAGTGTGGAGCAATTTATACCCCAAATGTAGTCAATCAGCAGAGACATGTTTGGTGTCTGATATTTGCGTCTTTAGTTTTGCACTACAGCTATGAAGCTAACAAGTAATGGAAGTCTCGTCCAAAATCCATGCATACCCCAATCGTCATATACTTTCTTCAAACAACATTGTTAAGCCACATAGTTTCATTTTTCAATAAAGTAATAGTCTTTTTTTTTTTTTTTTTTTTTTTTAAAGCTTAAAGTGATAATCAT
>JAOUQW010000029.1:9857254-9875155 GCA_028565825.1 Olivaichthys viedmensis | reverse complement strand
GAAGTGCTTTAGAGACGCTACTCGTCCTTTGAGACCACTACTAGCTAGCCTTCTTTTGACACTACTTTTGCTGATTGAAGTCTCTCATTCTTTATTCAGCACATTCTGTATCTGTGATGAAGTTGCTGTTCTCTCTCTCAGTGAATAAAGCTTTATGTATTGGCCTTCTGATGGTGTGCTCACTTTTGGTCTGCCTGATCGTGTTTGGATACAACTGATCGGCAAAGTGTTTTAGAGTGCCATACAGTGGCAATGAAAAAATTCCCAGTTTTTCAATGTGGTCTCAGACTTTTGGACCCCACTGTATGTTAAATAGTAAATGTTCAATTTGCTTCTCATGCCCAAGAAACTACTAAAAATGGCCTGGGAACATCTCATCAACTTTAATCTTATAAAGAATGCAAGTATCTATGAGTATTCATGATATGCAAATTGGAAATACATCTCTGTGCTCATGCAATCCCAACAAACCACACCATTCCCCCCACGACCCTGGATACGCTATGTTATTACCTGTGGCGTACTGCAATATTACAAATAAGCAAGAGGCCATTGGAGAAATATGATCCTGTATGTCTGAACCTCCACTTGACTCAGAGTCCTAAGAGAGGGCATATGTTCACCAACATTAGGGAATCGCTGACATAACAGAATGGCAAGTTCACTTATTGACTTGCACTTATTGAACTGCTACTGTACGACTGTCCTGTATTCAACTGTAGTTAACATCAGCACATAGATAACCGGCTAGTTAACAGCTAGTAAACTTGTTCACATTTGTCATGGGTAGACAGGAGGTGGAATTAAGTATTGGAGTCTCAATTTGAGTTGTCATATTCTCAGCAATGTACAGTATATAACACTGGCCAAACCTGTCAAAATATACCATAACAACCAAAATTTTGTTAATCACTAAAGCTACGCTGGCTAGCTAAGCACACAGATTCTGTAACTACAAGTTTCCAAGTTCGTCATTCTCTAAGTTGCTAATCGGATGTGTGTGATAGGTTCAAGCTGTGGAGCTTATTTTGTGAGATTGCTAACTGAGTTTGTACATAATGCTCCCTCAATATGATTTATAGTATGGAGAAAGTCTCTGTTTTAAATAGAAAAATGTCAATATAAAAAGTTGACCCAAATACTAATCTATATAATCAGCCATCCAAGAGGATAATAAAAACCAACAGTCATGCCTATCTTTCATGGTGTTAGCTCATATCTCACAAGATATGAGACACCGAAGACAATCTTAGGATGAATCCCATCCCAAATGGCTCCCAACTTCCTCTATAAGTGCACTACATAGGGTAAAATAATTGCTTGTACACCATATGTAGAGCACTTATAGAGAGCCTTATAGAGAGCCATTTTGGGATTGAGCCATGTTTTGATGCAACAAGAATATGTCTTGAAAAAAATCGAGGTAGGACTTGGCAGTTGTTGTGTAAATAGGAGCTGACTTGTGCTGCTGTCTATGCAGAAGATGAAAGTATGAGTAGATTTGAGTAGATTTGTGTGTTTAGGAAGCTTTTAACTCGTTTGCTGGAGTTTCATATTTCATTTATCACTCTGGACTTAAAACCGCACCCCCGACTTGCACTGCCTCATTTGTGCATATTTTGGGCTTCGACTTCAATTTGGAAAAAATTCAGAAGGAAATAGACCATGGAGTTTGTGTCCTGGTCATTGTGTCCTTAATTTATAACACTATGGCTCATATGGCTCCAATTAAAACTTATTAGTTATATATAAAAATATAGATGGCCTGTTTGAATGGTAACTTCATACACTATGATATTACTTTGGCTGTCATTCAAATTGAAGTGTTTTTTTTTTTTTTTCAGGATTCTGCAATATGCTTTTATGTCTCTTGGTTTCATATACTGCATCAGTCTTTGGTAGTAATATAGGCCTGCTGCCTGCATTAATTGTGAACACCTGCTTTGGGCATCACTCAGCATCACACAAGACAATATCCCATCTCAACTGAATCATAGAACTGTACACAGAATCAGAATTTAGATGAATAGGACCATCAAGTATCACTCAGAAACAAAATAAAGATGAATTGGACCATTGAGCACCTCACAGAACCAAAATCGAGATGAATTGGACCATTTAAACCACATAGAACCACAATTGAGCTAAATTGTACCATTGAGCACCAAACATAACTAGAAGATCAGTTGGATCATTCAATACAACACAGAACCACAGTCTGGCTGAACTATATCACGAAACACCACACAAGACCAGGATTAAGAAAAAAAATGAATCACACAAAATCAAGTATATAAATTGGACCACCGAGCACCAAATGGGAATAAACATAAATTGGACCATTGAGCATCATCCAGAATCAGAATCAAGCTGAACTGACTCACTCAATACCACACAGAACCAAATCTGGCTGAACTGGGTCACTAAATATAAAACAGAGCCAGAATTTAGATGAGTTGTATCAATCAAGATGGCACAGAAATCGTGATCAGTAAACAGGTGAGGGTCTAAACCAGGAAGTCGAAAACACAAAGGAAACACGGAGAACAAACAGACACAGAAATGGGAAACCAGAAACAAAACACTAGGATAGGTCCATAGCGGGGATGTTGTGACAGATGAATTGGACCACAATCAGAATAAAGATAACTTGGAGCATTGAGCACCACACAGAACCATAAACTGGCTGAACTGGGTCACTGAACATAACAGAACCAGAATTCAAATGAATTATATAAAAAAGGATGGCACAGAACCAGAATCCTAGTAAAGTCATTATAGAGCATCATACAACACCAGAATCAAGCTAAACTGGGTTACTGAGCACCACACAGAACCAGAATCAAGCTGAACTGGGTTACTGAGCACCACACAGAATCAGGACCCAGCTCAACTAGGTCATTGGGAACAACACACACCCAGAATGATCAGTTGGACCACTGAGCACTAGGGGATATGTCAGTACGTTCGTTACCGAAATGTCCCGACATGTTGATTACCTCATGTTCTTATAGTAACCATATGCTATTATAGTATGATGTTCTAGTTAATCTTGTTACTTGTTGAATCTTATGTTGGGATTTTTTTCACTCAATATATATGCAGTCCACAGGATACTTTAAAGTGCATTCTTATATTGCATAATAACAACACTTATTTATGCTGCACCTGTGTAAATCTTGGCTCAGAATCTTGTCACTGTGGAGATGCTCTGTAATGATCTTACAACTGCATTTTATTATGCAATCCTATTCCTATAGGCTATTATATAACGAGAATAAACTGGACTTGTGCTTTGTGACTTACACTGTGGGTCCTAGAGGCCAGAGGCCTAAAAGGGTGTGTGAATCTCTCCTTGAAAGCTGTTGTACAGTGCATATAAAACCTCAGGAGGCCTTTTTTTCCACCTTTTGTTAAATCATTCATACAAAGGGCTACATTTAAATTAAACATTACAACTGCAGTGAGCTTGCCCTCAACTAAAATTCAACACTGATGACATCTTACATCGGATTAAAACCACAAATCAGATTTTGAGACAGTTATTCAGCGCATTTATACCATAAATCAAAATGTCACGTTTTAAATGTGGTTTATAAATGAAATGTACTTACTTACTTACCTATTTCCTTTGTTTTTCTGCAGTTGTGGATAGAAAAGAGTTGGCTTGGAAACATGGACTGAAAACCTCAAAAGAGGACAGGACATGCAATTTGCAACCATAAAAACTTCTAATATATACATTTCACAGTAAAAATATGTGGCAGGACATCTGATTATTGGCTGACTCATGTAGACCCAGAGTTTTCCCATTATCTTATTACTTAACACATTGATCGAATTGTTGCCGAAAATCAGATTTTTCCGGTTATCAGTTTATTTTGTACATGAAAAAAACATATGCTGTGAAAACAACAACTTCTGAATGCATTTCTTAATCTTAAACACCTATACAACAGATGATGCCCACCTACGAAGGTGTATACTTATAAATAAATATTCCCATTAGTTTGTAATTATGAGTTTGATGGGAAATTGTTGTAATTCTGATTATACTTCTGATTATAGCCTAATTTGAACTAATTTGACTTTCTAAGGAGTGTCTCATGAGACTGACTGGAAGGTTTCGATGTCTAGCATTCTGCTGCGATGGAACATCAGCAGAGCTGTGCTTTCAAACCAAAGACTATCTTGATCAATCTTCCAGGGTTTGTGCCCATCTAGGCTCTGATCCGTCTCATCAAGCTGTATAATTGTATGAAAGGAAACATCTGACTCAGGTCAGTAGTTTTGCTAAGTACAGTCCCAGGGGAAACATTTGTGAAATGCATCAGAGTGAGTGCTGATCTAGAATCAGCTCCTCCTGCGTGATTATAATCGCGATTTAAAAGGCTCAAATTCAGCTAGTCTGATAACTGCCTGAGTCTGCAGACACACTGATTAGAGTCGAAATGGGGCGGAAAGAGCGGAGGCGCAGAGTCCGTTACACACAAGCCTTGCGTCTCCTTTTTCTTCCTCTCTTACCGCTTCTTTTTTCTTGTTTTCTTCTTTGTTTTTGTTTTTTCAACCCTGGTGCACTATTCTGTTTTTAGCCCATTTCCTCCTGCCAAAGCACGATCTTTTCAAAGTTGGTTAATTATTGATGGTCCTAAACACACTGCAGAAGTAGCTCTGGCATCACTTTGTCCTCTAAAGTCTAAATTTTTGTGCCCTAATACAGATTTATTCATCTTGTTCTTATTAGGTGTGAAAATAAAACGAAGCTCGGCATGTGTTGCATACTCATTTACATTTAGAAATGTGCTGATATAAATATGCAATGGTTACAATTTTCCCAAACCTTTTAAAACAGAAAATGAGGTATCCAGATATCTGCTTCAGTTACCCTGAGTTTTGTAGCTCATCTTCCTGAAGGCTGTTCTCTTCTATACAGCCAATGACTCGAGGAATGCAGTAATCGATCCAGCCATCATTTTAGCTTACCTCACTCCTCTCTCTCTCTCCTCCTCAGTTTATTCTCGCTTGTATCGAATCATGATGTTTCCCCAATGATCTCGCTACAAAAACTGCTTCAACTCTCGTAGCAGGCGCTACAGCTTGCAGATTTTTTATTTATTTTTGTTCACAAATAGACAAATGCAATTAATTACGAATGGAACATACAGGTATAATATGAAAGTATATGATGGACAAGATGACAAATTGATTATTTGCAAGACAAATAAATAACAAATACTACCTACAAATCCATTGTTTCTGGATTTACTCTTACAATAAATAGAAAGCAAGGCGTGCAATACCAGTTACAGTTTACTAAAAATGTATAAGGAATATGTGTCTATTTGGATTTACATGTATTTACATGGAGACATCTCTGAGTGCATGTGTGTTGCTGTGTATTATATTTAAACTAGATTCTCTGTAAGTGCATTCTAATTGTTAATCCCTTTGGGAAAACAGGACAACTATAAATACTGCTGTAACCGAATCCTTCTATTTTCAGTGCAACTCAATAAGCCACGTGGGCCTTTCCATCCCAGCAGCATGTTTGTGTGTGTGTGTGTGTGTGTGTGTGTGTGTGCGCGCGCGAATGGGCAAAGTGTCCTCTTTATAAACGGCAAGTGGACGAGTGTCAGTTTGCTGTATTCAGATTTTGTCTGCATGTATTATTCAGGTGTACTGTATATAAGGGCATATAAACCTTGACAAATGCCTCCCACCATGCCGCCCTCCTGTTTCTGTACAACACATCTGAGGAGCATCAATTTGTTACATTAATGATGTTTTAGAGTGGAAGACATTTTGCTGCGTGGTTGATCCCCCCCATCCCCCTTCCCTGGCCACATAACATGATTGCGTCAACTCATGCTCTAGGAGAATCAGACACTCTATGGGTCTCGTCTTACGTCATGCTGTTTGAAAATAGAACAGCTCTGTAGTCCTAATCCAATGTGAGAGGAACTTCAAAGTATGAGTAAAGACCGAGACAAAAGCAGGTCGAGACTTAGATAAGAGCAACACGAGTTTCAGATGATGATAATATTCTAGTCTCATCACAGTTCAGATTTACCAAACCTACAATATTTCATTGCTGTAACTGCTTTTTTCTTCTTCTAAATAAGTCCAAATAAAGAGTGACAAGAACAGATTGTTTACCCCTTTAAACTCCCAGGACCCATCAGTGGGTCCAGACTTTCCTCAGACAGTCCTCACTCTCATAATTACATAACGTTTCTATTAGTTTCCCTCTAGTTGCTGAATAATTCATGGTAGTTACTGAATAAAAAGACAGAACTTTAAGGGGTTATTGTTCCATTGCATTTTGACTAATCTGTCTTTGGAAGAAATATACAGACAAGACCAAAATTTGTTTTAAAACCAGTAAAAAATAAAACAGTAGTCGAGACCACCTAGTTTAAATCAAAGTCAGGATCAAGCGTGTGAGGATCAGTCCAGACTGATACTGGAGAAGGTTAATAAGGTAATTAAGAGTCAGGTTCCAGGTGATGACTGAAACTGTTACATCACAGTTCTGATTTACCAACACTATCAAATAAATAGCTGTGACAAAAATAAATGTAAAATGCTGCCGTCTACAGCATCTTTCCAAAGGGAAGTGGAACCCGCTTGTAGAAGAGTACTAACTGCTCTATTCTGTACAGATGAGCTAAGAAGACTCCTCGTATTGCCTTGTGGTGCTCTGATTGACAGGGGAGAGAGGAATGCAATTCCACCAACCCATAGGGCAGGGCCAAAACTTGGACTTCCAGCCTTGGATAGCTGTGCCATCATCAGAATTTGAACGCAATCTCCCAAGGACAGGGTGAACACTCAAGAGCCTTGTAACAGTCCAGTAGGTGATGAGAACAGTGATGAAAACAGACATTTCTAATATCGTAGGCTACACAAAAATGTTCCATCTAGTACCCTTAAGGGTTCTTCAGTTTGTTCCTCTGGGCAAACCCTTCTAAGTAGTTCTAAGTAGATTGCCTTTAGGAAGCTAAGAACCCTAAACCATCCAAAGAACCCTTGAGGAACAATTATTTTTAAGAAAAAGTCAGTGTACTGACTGCATTATGAGAACTAAAGACCATTGTGTCAAGAGCAAGCAGTTACTGTAATGCACTGTACTTATTATTAATCTGGCTTGTTCACAAAAAGTAAAATATCATAATTTGGGCAGCCATGTAGTTGTATGAAGGTAGGTACTGTACCTGTGGTGTTTGCACAATGAGTGAAACCTGTTTCTTTACCTCTTTCTCTTTGGCCCATTGCAGGATGTGATGCATTTGTGAGTTAAGCATTAGATGGATGCATAAGTATATGAGAGAGACAGAAAGCCGGTGTGTGTGTGTGTGTGTGTGAAAGATAGTGAGAGAGAGAGTGAAAAAGACATAGGGAGGGGGGGTTGAGCAAGCAAATGAGAAGGCACGAGAGAGAAGCAGTGCGGGAGAGGAACAGCACAAGTGGTGGAGAGGAGTGGAAAGAAAGAGAGAAGGACAGACAATGAAGGAGAGAGATAGAGAGAGAGAGAGAGAGAGAGAGAGAGAGGCTCGGAGGACTAAGCGTTACAATCACTTCTTCTCTAGCCCATATGTGCTTTGCCGAGACAGCTGCATAGGATTAGTTCTGTCCTGCCTGTCCGTTTTTTCGTTTCTTTTTTTCTTTCTGTCACCTGCTGTCTGTCACTCAGGACCCATCATCCGTTCAAGATCCTCATAATGCAAGGTAATTATTATCCTTATTAAGCTCAAAAATAGATTATTCATGAGAGATACCCCTAAGATCTCTGAGTTTTAGCGCATGTTCACTGATCGTAACTTCGTTACAGATTGGCAGGACTTTGTGTCTTGTTTAGCCTGCTCGCGTCCCATTTTAATTTACTGAAAGATGTTTGGATCGGGTTCCAGAGTTCAGTTCTTGTAAAATACATCTGGCTTTCCATCTTAAATTACGAGATTATAGAGCCACAAGCAACAAGCTATGCCTTGGATGGATGTATATGAAATCGTCATAAACAATATAAGGATAAAAAAGCAATACATTTTATTTGGAAATTTGTATGCTATAGATACCAGTCATGTTTTTTTCCTAAACTGATATATTAATATTCAATTAACTTAATGCGCTTCTTGTTGTGTGATATTAGAGGAAGTAAACTGATATTGATTTTTTATTGTGCGAGGATGTGATAGATGTACTGGGTTGAGGCTGGGTTGGGTCATCTGTCCTTCAGGAAGACTCTTTATGACAAGCAAAAATTGACCAGTGTTGCATGTATGGCTCTGTTTCTAGTCTGTCTTCAGCTGTCATGCTGGGAGGTAATTTGTTTACCCAGCAACAGGAACTTTGCTATGAACTTAGGAGCTTAGAAAAACATGTATTTTGACAGACAGTATTTTAGTCAGTAAACACCTGAATGTGAAGTTAAAGGCTTTTTTTTTTTGGGAGGGTGATATAATTTACAGACACAAATAATTGATAGTCGTAACCATTGTGCATGCTGCATACATGCTTTTCCTGTATATTTCTCCAGTGTATTTATATGGTCCTGATCAATATTTCAGTCAAAGAGCATTTGGGAAAAAAAGTGAATATTTACTTAAAATCCTATAATGCAACACTTTGTTTGTTCTGTGCATGAATACATATTCTGAAAGTTTAAGGTTACTCATGAGAGGCATTTTATAAACTGACTTTGAAGCTTGTTTATTCAAAGAAGGCTGCAAAAAGCGTAGGTACAAACAGTGGTGACAGCGTGTACAGGCTTCCACAGTCAGAGCTGTACAGTATCTGAGCTCTTGTTGTGTTTCGTTCTGACAGGGACATTAAGGAACCCGCCGTATATGGAATAGAGGCACCTGCGATCCCGGGATCTCCATTCAAAAGCCTCGTCAACCATCTGTGAAATCAAGAAGCCACTTAAGGCTCACTTGTAATGGAGGGGATACACTCTCACCATCAAAGCTCTTAAACAACAGAGAGTGAGAGAGAGCAGTAAAGAAAGATTTGCCTATCTTGCAACTTTGGAGGCCATCATCACAATTTAATAAGAATTTGAAATCGTCTTTCGTCAGTGTCTGTGAGTGAAAGCCAGCAGACCTAACCATTAAATGCCCATAAAATGATTTTATGACGAGTACCCTGCAGGCAAAAAGCCGAGGAGAGAATTTGTACATACAGTGTACAGGGTCCGTTTTAGGACCTTTTCTTTTCTTGGTTTACAGAAATAAATTAGTCATGTGATTCAAATGGCATCAGATGTGTCCTCAGTGGGATTGTTGCAAGGTTTTTTTTTCCTGATAATGAACATTTGCCTGAACCCACTCACCTTGCAGGATCTTTCCCCTGTGAATAATATGGACTGACAAAGCTGAAAGAGACTAAAATTAAACCAACAGGTCTGGCTGTAAAAAAGCATACAGCTCGAATGATTAGTTTGGAAATTCCTTTTTTGTTCCTCTTGCTTCGAAAAAGTTTGGAGAAATCACCTCAGGGCCTTCCGCTGTTCTCTACATCTCTACGTTTGCTCTGGTAAAAAAAAAAAAAACTGTAGTCACCAAAACAAAAATGGCCGCCGGAGTGGCAACATGGTTGCCCTTTGCCCGGGCAGCTGCGGTCGGGTGGCTTCCCCTGGCCAAAAAGATCATGCCCAAACCGCCTGTGGACAAGAAGAGCCGCAGTGACGAGATCCTGATAGTTAACGTGAGTGGGCTACGCTTCCAGACGTGGAAAAACACCCTGGACCGTTATCCTGACACCTTGCTGGGAAGCTCAGAAAAGGAATTCTTCTTTAATGAAGACACTCAGGAATATTTCTTCGACAGGGACCCGGAGATGTTTCGCCACATCTTGAACTTCTACCGCACCGGCAAGCTGCACTACCCACGGCAGGAGTGCATTCAAGCTTTTGATGAGGAGCTGGCTTTCTATGGCATTGTGCCGGACATCATTGGGGACTGCTGCATGGAAGAGTACCGTGACCGCAAAAAGGAAAACCAGGAGCGGCTGGCCGAGGACACAGAGGCGGAGATGGCGACAGACCAGCCCTTACCTCCAAACAGTACGCCTCGTGAACGCTTGTGGCGAGCTTTTGAGAATCCTCACACCAGCACCATGGCTCTGGTGTTCTACTACGTCACAGGCTTCTTCATCGCTGTCTCGGTCATTGCTAACGTAGTGGAGACTGTGCCATGCCGGCCGCTCAAAGGCAGCATAAAGGACTTGCCATGTGGTGAGAAGTATTCGGTGGCCTTCTTCTGCATGGATACAGCGTGCGTGCTCATATTTACATTCGAGTACCTCATGAGGTTGTTTGCTGCACCCAGCCGCTGCAAGTTCATGCGCTCGGTAATGAGCGTCATCGACGTCGTGGCCATCATGCCCTACTACATCGGCCTGGTCATGCCCGAGAATGAGGATGTGAGCGGCGCCTTCGTCACACTGCGCGTCTTCCGTGTCTTCCGCATCTTCAAGTTCTCGCGCCACTCGCAGGGCCTGCGCATCCTTGGCTACACGCTAAAGAGCTGTGCCTCCGAGCTTGGCTTCCTCCTTTTCTCCCTCACTATGGCCATCATCATCTTCGCCACTGTCATGTTCTACGCCGAGAAAGGCACCAAGGGAACCAACTTCACCAGCATTCCAGCCTCCTTCTGGTATACCATCGTCACTATGACAACGCTGGGGTGAGTCCATCTGTTTTTTAGCTTTACATCAAATGTAGCTGTGGAGATGTGGATAGATCAGGGGAACCAGTCCACCAACCTACAACACTGCCCAGTTTACGTTTTTCCTGCTTAATCAAACCATATTCAAATCAGAAATCAGCCGAATCCAAGTATATTAAAGCAGGAAAATGATATACTGTGCTGTGGCCTTGCAGCACCAAATTTCGTCACCCTTTCTTTAGACAGACGCCATTTTTACATATACACAATGAGTGATACACACTTCGGTGAAGTGAAGTGTGCTGACTTCATAGCAGCAGAACAGATTCTTGTGAAGAAGCAGATGAGATCCATTAAGGACTCTTTAGGAAAGTCCCCTGTGCCTAAATCCACTTTACAGCTTCATTTCTCATGCATGCTGCTGACAGCGTCCTTACATACAAGTTCTGTGAAAAGCAGAATTGATATTTGAGGCAGTTGACAAAAAGACTAATATATCTTCACACATTTTTGCACACGGTTTAAAATATCACATACCTATGTACAGAGTTATTCTGGAGGGTTGTTCTCCCTTGATGCAATATATGAAACTTTCATTTCAATACTTTTTATTACAGATATCAGATAGGAGCGAATGAAAAAGGACAACTCTGGAGAATTGTGCTGTACTATGTTTCTTGTATGATTATGATATTTTATAAATCTGAAACTAATAAAAATGTGCTTGTGCGTGTCCATAACTATTAGCTATCATGCAAAAAAACAGGAATCAGTTATACTTCAACTAAGAACTAATACATTTTGTTTCTGTTACATATGCATTATGCAAATAGATATATTTGATTGGTGCGCTACCATACTGGCCTGATTTTGTCTAAAATGTCTCTTTTGAAGACTGGAAGGTTCAAGCTTGCGTCGAGGTGAAAGCCATTTTACAGTCTTTTACTATTTTGGATGTTTGAGACCTAAAGCAGAGGGTTTTTTTAAGCAACATTTCCTCTAATGCATCTGCTATCTGATCTTTCTTGGCCTTCCTATTCAGCGCGGATCGACTAAGAATCCGAGTTTCTTAAAAGAAAAAAGAAAGAGTATTTCACATCCCAATGAAAATGAAGAGACTGCATGTTATTTTTCCTTTATTGAATGTCCAAGTGGTGCGTGGTGCCCCGCTGGGTGAGAGTAAACATAACAGCAGTCCGTTTAACATCCATATGGAGTGAATTACAGGAGCCTGTCACATTATTGCTGGTGATTAGGCTCAGCACGCAGGAGAGAGAAGACGTGTGTGGGCCGTAGGTCTCTTTTCACTGATACAGCATGATCTTTTACAGTGATGGATGGATGGAGGGAGGAAGAGTGTCTCAACAATCACGATAGAAGGATGAGGAGGCTTACGGTGCATGTGTGTGTGTGTGTGTGTGCGCGCGCGCACTATCACTCTGATATTAATATATATGTATATGCAGCTACAATACCTTATTTTTTTACATATGTTTATATAATCTATTTAACATATTTTGGTCCTTGAGGAAAAGCACTTGCTTATAATTAAAACAGAAACACAAAGTTGTGAGTTTATTAGTTACCAGATTGGTACATCTAATAAACTAGCAACATAGGGCTATATTCAGAATTGAGTTAAGTGCGCATAGTGAGGAGTTATTAATGAAATTTGGGACATTAATGCTCAGACAGTAGAGTCTTAGCGGAGCGAAGTTTGCCTAAAAAGAGGTCTCAGTTATTCGTGATTCTGACCTTGAACGCAAGTCAAATTGTCTTGCACGATATCCACTCTGACTACAAGCTGTTTTACAAGTTCAGCTACAGTTCGAGTGCTATTATTTGACTATTAATTGTGGTTTGGGCAATGTAAATAAACACAAAAATTATGGACTGACATTATGAAATAAATAATCGTATGAATTATCAATGCTTCTGTTGCAACTCCCAAAAGCAGACACAGCGATTTTCCTCTTTATCTTTAACAGAGAGTTGGGAATTGAGTCCACAAAACGGTATCTGTGCAAATACTGCATGCTTACTGGAGATCTCAGTGGTGAGACTTCTAGTTGTCAAAGTGCTATTTTATAACTGGCAGCCAATTAATGTGTCTGCATTCCAGATTGCTAAATTGAGACAAATTTGCAAAGATTTCAAATTAACGTGATTGTCATCTCAATATATTTTCAACATATTAGGCTAGTATTAGATTTTTATTTCTTCTCATTTGTAAATTATACCATTAGTTGAAACTTTATTAAAAAAAAAATTACTTTTATGCTACATTGTATTGCAATTAACAGCAAAAAAATTTGATCTGCTTAATCACTTCACATTTTTTATCCCCCATTTTATTTTATCTACGACACAAGAAAACCCCCTGCAACTTCAGAGGACTAAACCGCACGTAGGTAATTTCAATAATCTGAATGGGCCACCCAGAAAAGCATGCTTAAGCACCTGTGTAGCGCGAGTCTGGACACGGATAACTTTCCCCGTGTATCTACTGACTTAAGTTGCCAACTCTGAATAGTGTATACATATAAATCTATATACACAGAGTTGCAAGTTTATTAGATATACCCATCTAGACTAATAAAACTTGCATCTCAGTGTATTATTAAATATTTATTAGAATAGAGTAATAGAGTATATTATTTGGTTTCATTTAAACATATGCAACAATACTTTATTGTTTATTTATCATGATTATTTGTTTAAACAACACTTTAGCAATGTGGTTCTTATTTTGCGGATTATAAATTGCGTTGCGACATAATGATAAATTTCGTTGGTTTAGATATCAAATTCACATTAGTGTTAATGACCACAATCCATTTCTTAGCAGGAGCCTTAATCCGACCATACATTATCTGCCAGGCTATAAATGAATCGTGCCATTGATCTTAATGTTTCATCTGATCGTGAAGTTGTCAAGACATGGGTTTTAAATATTCTACTTTTTTCTTATACATCATCTTGCATAATTGCATTTCATACTGATTGTATGCACACACATTCACACACGCACATACATCAATACCAGTCTTTAAACGGTTCCTTATTACATTCAATCTCACTGTGCTCTTGTATGTAGTTAAACTCAGTCAGGAAATTGCACACTTTCTGCTGGGATGCCATTATGGATCATCTCAGGGACAGGAAGATATTAAGCTCTGGATAGAAATGTGTTTTACACCAAAATGCATTTTTAGCATGCATTATACACTGCCTTATTCAGGCACCAGGGTTTGAGTCCCAGTGGTGCCATATGCCAATGCTCTCAATGGGAGAGTAGGGCATCAGCAGAAAAAGTTCCACTATCGTCCATGAATGTAAACTATGTACCATATAATATGGAAGCCTGCTTTCTTTGTTTTCTGCTTCTAGATCGATGGTACTATCACAAAGGCGATCAAGTTCACGTCAACCAATAATGATAAAAACACAACCCCATAGGTCTATGTGCTGGTAACTAAAAGTAATTGAAGTCATCTATATCAGAGTGAATTCATGTGAAACTACAGCACTGCTCAGCTTTGTCTTTATTTCTCTAACACACCTGTTTCAGGTCATAAATGCCTTGATAATTAGCAGATGAGACAAATCAGATGTATTGGAACAGGAAAACTACTGAACTGTGCAGTGTTACAGCCCTGGAGGACTGGAGCTTGAGATCTATGATGGCATTTGTTTGAAAAGTTTTCCTCAGGGTTACACTGATGTACACTGGGTAGGGGTTTGTGTCCTCAGAGTTCTGGACTTGTTTCAGGTGGAGGCAGCCTTGTAAGGAACTGATTATAAGCTTGCCAGTGGCAGTTTGTCCTCTTTACAGCTGGTACTGGCAGAACAAACATAAAAAGGGAGGCCTGGGATTTTAACTTTAGGCGCTATAGGTAAAACCTCATCAGAGACTTGCTCCGCCAGAGTGACTAGCGACACGCTCAGCTACTAACCACGCTTCATGCGCTTTCCTGTAGTGAAAATACTGTTGTTTTGGAGTAATCTAGCAAATGCATGCCTTTGTGACTGTATTATTCATGCTTATTCATGCTTTTTTCCCCCCTTCAATTATTGTTACCTCTTGTTATATACTTTTGTGACGCGACCTTGGCTGTAAGAAAGGCACTATATAAATTGAACAAATAAATAAATAAAAATGAATTCATTAATATCACCATTTCCTTGACACCCTTAGCATATTTGTTTAAATTTCACAGGGACCCTAAATACACATACAGATAAATAATAAATCACAGTAATTATCATTAAATTTACCTTTTTAATGCAAATACATTTCTACACAAACAGCTCCGGGAGGTTGCACACTTGAGCATGCATACTAATGAACGCCTCATCTGTATGAATGAATACATTTGTATGCATGTGCGTGGGTATGTATGTGTTCCTACCGAGATTGCACAAAGATCCCCAAATGCATTCACAGTCCAGGCAGCCACGGCTGATGAGGCTCGTGTGCCCCGCTGAAAGCCTGTTTAAACACTCCACTTTAGCCTTGGTGTGCAGAAAAACACTGCAAGTAATGTGTGCTGATCAAAGCGGAGGTGAAAGAACTCTTTGGAGATTCCTATGAATGCATGCAGGAATATATCTGCAATTGCAATCACCCAGTATCTGCCTGTAGATGACTTGAATTCTTATTAAAAGCAGGTCACATTTTTAATTTTTTTTTAATCGTATGATTAAACTTTATCTCGTTTCCCCATTGGCACAGACCGGGTAGAATTGTTACAACCACATTGAAGTTCTGACACTGTTTTTGGCTATTGATGTGTATTTAATTCACTTTTTCTTACTTAATGTCACACTGGGGAAGATTGCTTTACAAGTATAACAAATTACAATTCATTTCCTTAAAGTGTTTGACAGTGGTGCAGTTTACTGAGTATTCCCACCTTTTCTTATGAAGTCTTAGAAATATCAAAATCCGCTTAGGAAAGCAATCCCTTTTCATTTTATCTTTCTTTTCCCTTCATACATTTAAAGAACTTTCCCCCAGGACACCTTGACGGCACCTGATGTGCCTTATGTTGTCCAGGGAAATTTGGGGGAAAAACAGCATAATCCTCTCCTTCACTAGAGGATGTGTAGTCTTTAGTCCCAATGGCATCTCTTCTTCTCCCCAGAGCCTCAGTCTCCCTTCTTTCGCCATCTGCCGTTAGCTTATATAAGTGTCTTCTGGGACATGCGTCGTCCTTGAACAACCCAAAACCCAAAGGACCTTGCAGGGCAGATGATCACCCAAGTCCGGTAAATAAAAGGAGAAGGCTCGCTAGCCAAGAGGAAAGGGGAATTTTGACACTGCTAAGTTAGGAGTGAGTTAAAGAGTAATGGAAAGCCCTGAAGGCCCGTATAAGGGCAAGGCCTCGGCCGAATACAGTCTGGTGATGCAGGAACTTGTCAAAGGACTTCTGCTGAGGTACTTCCTTTACTTTCACTGAAATTTGACTCATTTTGTAACTTAGATGCCTAGATGAGCAGTGGGAGTGTGTATTAGTGATGAGTTCAGAAGAGTTTACACAATTAAGCTACTATGAGTAGGCTAGTACATGGGAGCATATATGTTAAGATGTCATGATTGGTGATTGTATGTTCTGTGTGAGAGAGAGACACACACACTTTGTCACGAGGTGCTGCAGGTGCGCGGGTGCGGACACAAGCACGAAGCCGCTCTCACGAAATAACATTTATTGAACTTTAAATATAACAGGTTTTAACAAACTAAACTAAAGCACACCGCGACAGGTGTGCTGACACACAAACAACATGCAGGAGGCGCCACGCTATTGTCTCGCGCTCAGCCGGGCGCGTGACACATACTGGTGTATTCTTCCTTGTATAGGAGTCTCTGACTATATTCTAGACAGTCTTCTTGATCAGTTCAACATTTTTTCTTAATAATTTAAAGTATTTTTTAGTCATTCTGGATGCCATTCTGTAAATTGCACAACTACAAATCAACTCTAGACCATTTGTTAAAATTGCTTAGAACAAAAACTGCTTCACTGTCCAGTTACATGTCTGCACTGTATGAATTCATTGGTTCTAATAGAAACTGGGTCACTAGTTTCTAAGTGTTCCTGCCTAAAGTGTCAGCACTCAAGTCTTAAACAAATGCACTTAATCAGTGTGTTACACAACCCTTTCATTACATATCATTCATATTATTTTGCTATTATGCTGTGACTTTTAGTCAGGATACGATGACAAATAAAACACTATCCCAACACGCCTGTCAGTCCAAGTAAATAGTGGAGGAGCCAGGAGAGAAGTATCCGAGTCAGATATCACTTTTGATTAAGTCATATTTGCACTGGGGGTTTTCTCTTATTTACATGCTACACAAATGACTGTTTTTCTTTCTGCAGATCTTTCTCTCAGAATGGGAATAATAATCAGGGGCTTATTATTCTTTGTCAACATCACAGAACTCCTCAAAGAGTAGGAAAAACATGGTCCCTAGCTGTGATATGCATCAGATTTCATAAATATTTAATGAACAGCATTATTACCAGAAGTTAAAAAATAGCAGAGCTGTGCTTGGGCATATGTTGTTTTTTTTCCACAAAGATATGCAATCAGTCACATTAGAAATCAATCACAGTAGAACACTGCAGAAATAATGCATTGCTAACTGCACACCCATTTGTAATATGACTTGTATAAGCCCCAAAACTACTATTAACCCCTTAAACTCTCAGGACTCAGACTTACATTCCTCACTCTTGTAACTACATATCTTTCCTATTCGTTTGTCTTTAGTTACTGAGTATTAAACACTAGTAAATTAATAATATGCTGAATAATAAGATTCAGCCATAATTTGTTTTTAGCAAACTGGGGCATAGCTTGTTCACTAAATGGAAGTTTTGTTAATGAACTTCAGTTTAGGATGAAGTTTACAGTATTGTAAAAGCCGCAGTGCGTTTAACTACAATCTGGGCAGAGGGGAAATGGTAAATGACTGAATTTGGTCCATTGACATTTAAACAGAAAGAGAAGCTCACCTCTGACACATAGATGGCAACATCATCCTCATCGTCTGTCCTGTAGCAGAGAGTGAGGCCGAGCTTCTCCTGACTGTTCAGACGACACAGCTCCACCTCCTACAAGGTGAAAACAATCATTAAACAATCAAATATACAGTGGGGTCCAAAAGTCTGAGAGCACATTGAAAATCCAGCACCATGTTTCACTGTTGTTTTGATCCACT
>JAOUQW010000029.1:9840807-9857154 GCA_028565825.1 Olivaichthys viedmensis | reverse complement strand
TTCATGGCTGAGATTACCTTTGTTAAAGTCGCCGAGGACAATAACTAAGGAGTCCGGGTTTGTCCGCTCCACGCACAAACCCGAGAGAGCGTTTGCTATGAGAGGATCATAGCAAAACTTATCTTGAAAATATTTATTTGTTGATTTTGTCTTATGTTTTGGATTGTTGTCTTGTTCGTTAGTTGAAAAAATATATGTGGAAAAAGGGTATTAAAAAAGAAAATTATGCATGCAATAGTTAAACAACTACATTCATTTTATTGAGTGACATTTTTAAAGGGAGGTTTGGTATTGTTTAAAGGAAGGTTAACTACAGTTTAAAAGAAACACTTCTATGTAGTTTCTATGGCTTAGAAAAAGCAACTGTCCCTTCTATATTTAAACTTAGTCATGCGATGCTGCTGTTGGTTTCCAAACACTGCCGCCTACATGTTCTCACACATGATTTTTGCATCATTATTTGTTCAGTTTTGTTCAGTGAAAGGATAGAATAACACTACAGTGAAAGTGTAATTTTTAAGAGTTAATAAATTGTATATTAAAATTTTTGTTCAGTTGTATATTTAAATTGTATATTTAAAGTTACATTAATGTTTTAGTGTTACAGTGGTACACAAAATGTGCCAAATGTAGTTTTGCAGTATCTGACTCCAACTAGACAGTAACTGATACGATACCATATATTAATAATTTATAAACACCTGAGATTACCCAATCTTTCTTTTATTATTATTATTATTATTATTAATAATAATAATAATAATAATGGTTTCTTTAGAAATCAATTCAAAAGAAAACACAAAAACACAAACGCAAAAAGTAAAAACAGAAGACACAAAAAAGTCAGTTGAGGCATCCAAAAGCTATAGGTGTGCTCATGGTTTTCCCAGTCACGGGCCTTTTGATGCCACACAACCCACAATCCACATGCCTGCACATGCCGGAGTGGTGTCACTGTGACTGCCGTGCTGTGGAGCCCCAGAGCACAAAGCATTGTGCAGCGCGAGCACAGGTACATTGCGATGCTGGGCAGCTATGAGTCGGCTTGTACTGCAGAGAAGGACAGGACCAATCAACATGAACAGAGAGCAGAAGGACCAGATTAAAATGATTCCCCTCGCCATCAACAACAGCAGTGGAGCATGCAGAGCTGACAGTCTGAAACATAAAGCGGAATACACAAGATGAAACCAACCAGTTGCTGCGTTTGACTTAGACTGCATCTGCCCGAGCAGCCATGGACATAGGGCCTGGAAGAAAAATCTGCTGCTTAAGCTTGGGCCTTTCAAAATTCCACTGCAACCAGAAAACTTGACTCAACCACAGGCCAAACCAGCTTCCGGTACACTCGAGTTAACTTGATTCATTGTTTTTGACAGTGTAAGAACAAATCGACAACTGATTAAGACAGGATTACCAAAATATTATCTATTTATTCTATTATCTCTTTGATCTATTTAATTTCGCAAGGTGCCATGCATGAGGTACTAATGATGCATTTAAAATAATAATGTAAATTTCAAATATAATTTGTTTTTATGTTTAACATGTTTACTATGCTTAATGTGCACTAGCAGGCAACATTTTCAACCCCTATGTGGTTATGAACTAATATTTCTTACTTTTTACTTAATGCTGCTTGTCTATTGCCAGTGTGAAACCAGCAATGCATCACCCACTGAAAAAGAAACAAAGCCAAATAGGCCCAAACGCCCAGAGGTGGGCTATAGACAGAGTCTAGTTTATTAAAGCTGCTATTAAAGCTTATGTTGTGGTTTCCTTTCAGTAGTGTGAAACTGTGTGTGTCACCGAGCATGACAACTCACAAACCAACGGTTCTGATGCCCCACATCCTGTCACAGCAACAGATCACCTTTACTTTTTACTTTAGATTTTCTTACTTTTAAAGGACGAAGCCTTTAAGAGTTTATGCTGACTGTATGCTTTTTCAATAGAAAAAAAATTATATGGAAAAAACTGTACTAAGAGCATAACAAGAACTTTTTGGAAGAAAAGCTTTTAAATACATAGTATGGATATTATTTTGTGGAAATAACAGATTTCAACTGAATAATGATAAAACCTCATATATACTGAATTATAAAATATCCCCATACATAATATCTGGTGACAGGTGAGCTATTTTCAAGAATGTGAAATAATAATAATAATAATAATAATAATACATAGAGAAAATGGACAAAGTCTTTATTAATACACACGTTTTGACAGTATGGAATAATTTACTGTCTATAATGCTGCTGATGGAGAACGGAGGTGAGCCATTCTTAAGACCCATTTTCTTGCAAAAAAAGTACACTTCATGCTGATACATTGTGATAGATGTTGATATACATACACAGATTCACATATATTCACATCTATACAAGTATGTTTATTTCATTTTGTACTTACTTGAGGATGTTGTCTTTCACTGCTGGCTCTTTAAAAGGGGAGAGACAAGCAAATGTTATTTCCCCACACCTCACTAATAAATAACTAGTGGAATAATATTTAAGAGTACGTTTTCTCTTGGAGCAAGTCTTGAGCTTTTTCTTAGCTGGTGCGCCGCGGTTAACACCGCTATGCGGGCGGCCAGGCTGTTGACACTCCTGCCTCTTCATACTCTCCTGGACGACGAGGCGCCAGCCCTCTGCTTCACCGGCGAGGATGGGTCGTTCGCTCGCAGAGGCCAGCGCTACATAGGGACAAGATCTGCCATCCAGCGCTGGTGCTCCGCGAGCTCGGCCAGGACTTCTTCTGCGGTTAGCCTCGCTGCGTCCTTTTTTGAAGTCTCTCGTTCTGTCACTGCTGCATCGCGGCGGGAACAGGACACAAGCGCGAGGCTTTTCTTCTTACGTTTATACATCTTCATTTGAATAAAACAAGACCGGCTTTACAGAACAAAACACGCCGCGACAGGCGTGCTCACACACAAACAACGAGAGACAACACAGGACGGACACAGGCGGGTATTTAAACACTTAGTAATTAATAACAAACAACATGCAGGTGGGGACAATCACATCACGGGACAAAAGACACAGAAACAACGTAAACAACGGGGACGTGACGGTTGTCGTCATGGCAACCGCCACGCTATTGTCTCTCGCTCAGCCGGGCGCGTGACACACTTGATGAAAAGATTACCATCATAATGTTTCACTTGAAAGGCAGCTACTTAAGTAGACTGCTTTTGGCCAGCATTTTTGTGCTATTGAAATTAACACCTGTTCCATTCGAAAAGAAATTTGATTGCAGCAATGCATGTATTCTTCTCTGTGTAGGCAATCCCATAATTCTATTCTCTAGACCAAAGTTTCATAAAAGTTTGACAAACATGGACGACTGATTGGTCCAAGGAGTTTTCAAATGTAACTAAACTGCCTGTTTTGAATCTAACTAACATAATTTTTGTCTTTGTGTTCATAGATTATCAAAAGTTGTTCTGTGGTTAAAATTACCTAGCTAATGTAACACAACCTCAAAGATTATGTAAATAGCTTATGCAGCTAATAGCTACGCACTAGATTGGTAGTTAGCCTTAGTTAGCTAGCTATGTATGTTGTCCCCAAACAGTAATCTAGTTGTGTTCAGCACCAGTAAAATATCTGCCGTTATCTGGCTATCTGTGGTTCCTCATGTGTTTGTATGTGTATGTTTTAAGACTGAAGCAACTCCGCTGACAGAGTTATATGCAGACTCTGTTTGAGACCTTGGTCCTGACCTTTTGCTTTACTGCAGGATGTAGATGCTGAGCTGAGTGTGTTGTCATTTATGGATGCAAAACCGAGATGAGTTATTATACCTTTCTCTTGGTCATTAATCATACCAGGCAACTGTGTACATCTAAAATTAATTTGTAAACATGTAATCATCAGTATACTCTCAATCTGAAACTCTGTCGGCACCAAAGCCTTATCGCAGGATCTTGTAAGAAGCTTGACAATATCACAGATACTTTTGATGAATCTAGGTTGCACACAGCCACCAACGGGACGTCTACAGTCCAGTTTACACAAGTGAGCACTTAAGGGAAGAGGCTCTAACAGGACTAAGTGGAGTTACCAAGCTGCTTTTTTAGCCCATGCTAGACAAGCTCTGATGAAGAAAATTCAGAGAGATTCAGGGTACTGAGATAGCCTGCAATCTAATTTCCAGTATTAAATATATCTGATGTTCTTGCCGTCAGATCTATTTAACAGCACCATTTCCCTCCTTTGCAAGAAGCTGCTTATGAGCACTACCTGTTTATCAGCTATTCACAAAGAATGTCACACAGTGTGTATGGATTAGTCAGTCATTCAGTCATTCCCAAAGATTTACAGGAATTTTTTTTATCTGGATGATCAGAACGTTATCACCTTGCGCTCCAATCCCATCAGGCTGCTGGGCAAAAGACTACTGTGGCAGGGCAATAAGCTCAGCTTTAGGTTCCAAAAGGACTTTGGTTTAAGGGAAGAATATTGAATATTTATGACTGCCTAGATTGTCTGTTCCTCAAATAAGCTGCCTGTAGCAAGTGATGTAGCAGGCACACCAAAATGTAGATAAATATTCTATATCTTAATGATGATGGATTTTAAAAGAGGAATTTGAGTCTGTCCTTTTCAGGATATATTCGATTATTTCTATCATCTCAAGAAGAGATTTAAGGAGTTAAGGTAGCTGATTTGCAAACGAGGTGCACTTGTTTACCAGCCAGGAATGGTCCACATTGCTGTTATGTTATCATGGATTTGGCCTAGTTGCCCACTGGGGAGCCATTTGTCAAGGACACATGAATGCCTGTTTGGACCCAGACCTTGTTTTTCTGTTCATGTCCTATAAGACTGTGATTAGCTATGACCTTCCACAAGGATGGCTGATTCCACAGTGTTGGCTCCACACCACATTGTATCTCCTGGAAAAGCTAAACAGCTGGGTCAGCTGCTGTTATTCTGTGCGTGTTACAGGACATGATTCAAGACAAGTCATTACTTAACCTGAAGTCAGACACATTAATTGTGTTAGATGTGTTAGTTGTGGGAAGTTGGATAAAAGATACAGTACAGTACAATCAGAGGAGAAATTTTTGAGGCTGTACAAACCGCATGATGATATGTATCTGTCAAATTGCCCAGGGTGAGTTTATACTCTATACATGCTTTACACTAGATTAACTGTGAAGTTGTTTTTATGTGGATTTATGACCTATTAGCTGTTGCTGTTTAAAAGAGATCTTTTTCTATCAAGTATAAAAACATTGGTTCTGGGCTAGTCTCGCAAGCCAAACTTCTATCACTATCACACAAGAGTCTGGTTCAATAAACGTGGCCAAGAACTACCTACTTTCACAGGAAGAAGCCATTTGACTGACATTGAAAACAAGCACACAGACTTCTACGTCAACAAACGTGTGAGAGTTTCTTGTTTACTTTCCACTAACTAATTCAAACAAAACTCTTCAATAACTTTTAAAGACAAAATACCATGAATTTTTTAAAATTCAATGACTATGTCTTGCTTCGAAAAAGCTTATTGTGTCATGGTGCTTAAAAGCTTGTTTTCCGGCCGGAAACCGGTGCACGTAAGTGTGTATATACAGAAGTGAAGGATTTCTAATATAAGAAACTCACAGATATTCTGCATTACTGTGCAAAATTATTTGCAAAAACAATCATAAAGTTTTTTTCTTTAACGTTTTCTCTAGTTACTGTAAGGTAGAAGTCAGAAGGTGTGCAGGTAGAAGTTGCTCATTTTACACAGGTCCAGGACCCTTGCAAATCTTAACCTAGGAGCAAATTTTGATTTTCCAAAAGGAAATAACTGGCAGATGAGTTCTAGGGTAATTTCACAGGACCCTGCATCTGTAGCTTGCTACTCCGAGGTACTTCTGGGCTTATGTTACTTCTCAGCTTGAATGACTGACTTGTCACTAGCACTCGCCTGAAGTTATTACACGTTCATGAAGAACTCAAATCAACACAGCCAAACTTGTATTTTTACTATTCTATGTTGAAAGTTGTCTATCATCTAATGCTCAAATGATTAATTTAGTTACCTTCAAATTATTCAGTTAATAAGGCACTCACCTGAGGCAGGTATTCAGCACTTGATTACTTGGACCAGGTGCGTTAGAAGCTGGAATAGAATGAAAATGTGGACTGGCTGTGGGTGTTTGAGGACTTTGGGTTTGGAACCACCATTTTGTATTATGACTCAAAAAGGTGGCAAACTCGTTGAATCACCAGACTAGCTGGAAAAAAATGGTCATTTTCCGTGTACTTGTGGACAAGCATAAACATACATCAGGCTAAACTGAATTAACTGAGGTTAATACTTTCTTGTAGAGCTATGGAGGTCCTTTGTAAGTCATTGTGTTTGTGTGCTAAAAGTTGTACTCATGCTGATTTTCATGCATTTATTTATGCATTTAATGGATTTATTAATGCAGTAAGGTTTGCACCTACTGCTGCCCTGCCTCTCAGTGGATGGACTGTAAAAAGCAATGCATAATTTATTTTTCAACTGAATTTACCATGTTAATGATATTTTGTGATCCTTAGAGGTCAAAAGAGAAGGGGATTATTTTTAGTTTTGGGGATTATCATCTTGAAGTTTGATGAAGTTTAAGTCTGGGTATTATTTTTTACGAGTTGTTTAAAATATTTGCATTTGCTCAGTTGCAGAACACAATAGCTTAATGATTGAAATCCAGGGTCAGACTGTAACTTTTTGAAGTAATGCGCTGATTTGGATCATATTTTGTCTCCCGTATTGTAACAGATATTATATGAAGAGGTCAGCTGATTCTAGATGACTTCATGACCTCAGGTATTTTATCTGATATTGGGCTGAAGATGAGTACATCAAATAAAAGAATAAGACATGAGGGGTCAAAAAGTCTGGTAAAGCAGCCATATTCATTACAGTGAGTCAGTGACAGGAAGACCACAGACCTTGTGGAAGATAAAATGCTGACAGTGTATTATCCATCTTACTGTGAAAGGACACGGCTCATTAGGCGCATTTCAGCATCGTTTGAATCAAGTTGATCGAAGAGTAATGTGAAGCCCTGCACTAAGCTAGCGAACTGATTGTAGAAGCAACACCATCTTGTTGTTTTGAACAAATTCAGGGATGATCACTATTTTGCCAGAAGGTGATTTTCAATCTTGTTGTGATGAATGTGGATCATTTGTTATGGGTGCAAGCAAAACATGCATACATTGATATGTCATTGTGGCAGCTTCTCAAGTAGAAGTTGCCTAACCACAGCTAAAAGTAATATTTCAGTCAATAATGCTAACTTGGCTAATTGGGCCTTTTTGAATAATCTCATTGGCATCAGGCTATCTTGATCTTCCTTTGACAAGTGAAGCACTTTTTTTTTTAGCACAACTACATCAAAATAATTCACTAATCGTTTGCTGATAATGGGGTGCCGACAGGGCCTGCTTTTGTGTGTTTCACATGGGGTTGGAATGGAAAGTTTGTAATGGGCGGCTGCACTGACTGTATGAAACCCTAAGCAGAGAAAGGAAACCTATTTTATTGTGTGCCGCAGTGCAGTTTTAATAAATGTTGTGCTTGAAACTGTTTAGTTACAGTTTTTTCACATAAAATTTAATTATTTTCCGTGCCTAAAACCAGTGGTCAAGTTGTTAAAATAAATAGTTGTTAAAAGTTGTTAAAATAAATAAATAAAAATATCAGGGGGATGGTGAGTTCCAACGAGGGGTTGAGGTTGAGGGGTTAAGCTTAGCTAGCAAGGTTTTACCGTGATGTCATTAAATTCCTCTGGAAATGCCATAGAAGCCAATTCACAGACAGAGGATAGCTAAAATTCTTCTTCACCTGTCAGTTGTTAAAATCATGCCATGCAGAAAAACCCCCAAAAACTCAAAAACCATGAACCAGTAAGTTAGATAGCTATCTGGTCTACTAATGTACTAGCCTAGTAAATGTGGCGTAGCATAATTAAATGTTAGGCTAATTGCCAGTTTTACCATTTCTACCTATCTTTAAATTGGTAATTTGGTGATTTGTCATTTTGTTAATATCTATCACTGGTTGACTGGTTATCATACCAGTTTTTTCTTTTTAAGGACATTTAGTAGATTTTGTTGCAGCCATTTTTGCCATTTTTAAAAGCTATTGATAGTAGAGATCTTAAGTGATACCACATAACAACATTAATCCAAAGGGGATGTGTCACGCTCACCCAGCCAGAGCGGGACCACAATCCCCAGAATCCCCCACGCAGCACGAACAAGACGCTTCCGCGTTCAAGTTTACCGCAGTTTACCGGGAGATCGGGTGTGGTTGTCCACCCGCAACTTCCGTCTCCGCCAAGGCTCCCGGAAGCTCCAGGAGCGCTTCATTGGGCCCTTCAAGGTACTTCAGCAAATCAACGAAGTGTCATACTGCCTAGACCCAACCCTCGCACTATAGGACATCCCCCACATTTCATGTGTCCCTGCTCAAGCCCCTGGTCTCTTGCCCATTGGACAGGGAGGAAGGGCCCAGCGCGCCTCCCCCAGTCTTGGAGCTGGATGATGAGGAGGTCTATGCCGTCAGAGAGCTCCTGGACTCCCGAAGGCGAAGAGGAGGGCTGGAGTACTTTGTGGACTGGGAGGGTTACGGACCCGAGGACCAGAGTTGGGTCCCGGCTCACGACATTCTGGACCCGTTACTGGTGCAGGCCTTCCACTCCCGACACCCGGCGCGCCCGGCTCCCAGACCTCGAGGTCGGCCCCGCGGAGGGGCGGGGAGAGGGGTCCCCGCGCAGCCTTGTGGGAGACCACACATCGCTCCCAGAGGTAGCTCCCCAGAATCCCCCGCGCGGCACGAACGAGACACTTCCGCGTTCAAGTTCACTGCTATTCTAGCGATAACGAGGCTCCGCAATCATACGGAAAAGTAAACACCTGAGAACAATCAGCAGGAGCCTTCAAAAGCCCCGGCAAGGAAAACATCAGTGCTGAGTATTGCTCCAATGATAACGGACATGCAACGCGTTTCCCGGACTGACTACCTGGTATCGACATCGCTCTTGAAATACGGATTCCCGACTTCGCCTACGCCCCCTGGATTCTGCATGCACATCGCCCGACCTTCTGCCTGTCCCCCGACTTCTCTTAAGCCCAATCCCCTTCTGTTGGACCCGACCTGTCTCCTGACTCATTGCCCGCACTTGCATCCGCCCGACCCGGAACCTGACAGGATGGCGGTTATACAAGGGGATTGATTTTGTAGTTTTTTAAACCAGGGAGAAGGCATCCTCTTTCCCTGAATAAAACTATATGCCATTTTAGTGAGAGTAATATTGACTAAAATTAATCAATATGATATGACAAAAAATTTACAAAATTTGAAAGGACATTTCATCCCAGGACTAAAACTATGACTAAATAAAAATAACTGTGTGAAAATGAACCCTGACTGCCATGCTTAAAAACACCGACACTAAAACACTGTTTACTAGGAACAGTGATGCAGTAGAACACAGTGTCTCTCTGAACTCTGCGTTCACACTCATGCTAACTGGGACACTATAAAAACTCTATCTCAACCTCCGCTAACCAAGCGGAACAGCAACTGGATGCACACAGTGGTATAACAAAGCCGATTTCTTCAGATGTTATCCTGTGAAGCTTTCTGTATAAGCAATGTTTTCTCTGGTTTAATGCAGTTCAAGTCGTACCTTTCTGCTCGCTCCGTTACTCAGGTGATGTTATTTTCTTCCACGTCCTTTCTAGTGTTTGATCCGTCAAGGTTGACAGAAGTGAAATTTAAAACTGAGAGCTCAGTTTCGGAGACAATTTCGCAGCCGATAGCAATTGTTGCATTTGTAGGAGACAAGTAGTGAAGAATGGTTTGAAGGCTGTTATGCATTTCATTCCCGCAATGACACAGATGGAGAGAGTGATGGATCTCACAGCCATGAAAAATCGCCTCTGAGAATTGCCTAATCTGAATGCGCTTGTGGGTTTGAATGCTTTAAATTGTTTATGAGAAGAGAGGTGTTCGCACGGAACAAGAGAAGTTAGTATGAGAGTTAGTACAGCAAGAAAACAGAGTCTGAGTCATGTTTTTTTTGTTGTTGTTGATTTAGTGCTCACTCAAGTGCTAAAATGTTTAGTGAAGAGGTCTTCGTTGGAAGACAGTCAGTGACTCAGCTGTTCGGACACCCAAGATAAGTTCATTCCACCACCTGGGTGCCAGAACAGAGAAGAGTGGCTTCCTTGAGTCTTAAAGGATGGCAGGTCAAGTCGAGCCGTACTTGTGGCTCAAAGGGAACGTGGTACAGAAAGGGGTTTGATAAGTGTCTTCAGGTAGGTGGGGGTTGGTCTGTTTTTGGCTTTGTACACAAATATCAGTGTTTTAAATCTGATGCGGGCAGCTACAGGGAGCCAGTGAAGGGAACGCAGCAATAGGGTGATATGGAAGAACTTGGGGAGATGCAGCTGCATTCTGGATCAGTTGCAGACCTCTGATGGCACGCATGGGAAGACCTGCCAGGAGTGAGTTCCAGTTGTCCAATCTTGAGATGACATGGGATTGAACAAGCACCTGAGTGGCCTTCGAGGAGAGAAAAGGCCATATCCTCTTGATGTTGTAAAGGAGAAGCCTACATGAGCGAGTCAGGTTAGCAACATGAGTAGAGAATGATAGCTGGTTGTCCAGAACTACACCAAGGTTTTGGAGGAGTTAAATATTGCACCACAGGGTCTCTGAGATCTGAAGATGCAGAGTGATGGTTAGCTGGCACTAAAGGTGTGTTCTGTGGAAGGGAGTGTAAATATGCATTTCGTGACATAAAGGACAGAATTTCTTTAAGACTTTCAGCAAGAAACTTTCATATCAGAACCGTTTTGCTTCAGAATGGGCTGTTAGATAAAAAAAAAAAACATGCCATTTATAGATGCTAGACTGCTAATCTGCCTTTCAAAAACATATTTTCTTGAGTTGATGTCTCTCACGTGTCAGCTGGCCTAATCTTCTACTGATCTCTCTTTTAATAGACCTGTTACTGCTTATACATATCATATCACATTCTCATTGTCTCATAATGACAGTGTGGATGATATATGAATATGAATCTTTAGGTCTGAAGTAACATTGGCATCTCTCGTTTTCTCTCTGTTTTCTTTCATTCGTTTATTTACACTCACTCACTGATTCACTCACACACACACTCTTTCTGGAACATGTTGATAAATGGCTACTTGATTAATAGGTATAACATAGTTATACAGGGTTAGTGTCACCCAGAAAAAGGCAAAAGGAAATTCTGAAATGCCCTTGTGTTAAATAAGTTAAGCAACATCTTAGTGAAATGCGATGTGTAGTATGTATAGGATAATTTTAGAATTTGAGAATTTGAACAAAAAGGCTTATTTACACTAGACCATAGTTTTAGGGACAAAGACATGATTTATCTATTGAGATATTTTTGTACCTATTACATGTAAGGATTAGTTAGTTTAGAGTATTTATTTGACAGGATTTCTGAGAATATTTATTGTTATTCCTCATACTTCTTCTTGTTTTTCTTCTTCTTCTTAATATTCTTTTGAGAATTAATTCAGCTCAAACCGCTTAACATACAGACTCGAGGACCAAAAAGTAATTGCGTTTCAAAGATCTGTTTTTGGTTTTGATAAAATGTATAATTAAAAAAATATATTTAAGATAAGTTTGAAACTTTGGTATTGCCAAATGACGGAATTGACGGCAGCAGCTTTTGCTGATTGCTTTTGTTTTAAACTCTCATACACATCGCAGGTGCACACTGTAGGGCCCCTTTCTCATCCTCATTACTTTCTCCTCATTCTTCCTTTTTCTTTCTCTCTTTCTCTCTTTCCTTCTTTCTTTTTTTTTCTCTCTCTCTCTCTCTCTCTCTCTCTCTCTATTCTGTTTGTTATGACTTTCATTGTATTTCTCTGTCTGTTCTATGTGCAGTATGTTTTGTCTATGTCGGTGCAAAGGGCATATGTCTTGTCTTTTCAGGTCCAGCCTTTTGCCACGTGCCCTGTTCCCACCTCTGGTTCCTCATTGGATGATTGATGCTTCTGGTTTCTCGTCTTTCATTCCTTTTTCTTTCCCCTTTTTATGCTTTTCTCTGTTTCTTTTTCTTTTTTCTTCCTTTCCCTCTTTACTTTTTCTCTTTTTCTATCCCTCTCTCTTATTCTGTTACTCTTTCATTCTTTCTTTTCCAAGATGTCTTTCTCGTGATTTTTCTTATTCTCACTCTCATTCTCCCCGTCTTTTTCTTTTTCCTGTCCTTCTATCTTTCTTTATTTTTTCTCTTTCTTTCTTTCTTTCTTTCTTTCTTTTTCTTTCTTTCTTTCTTTTTCTTTTTCTCCCTTCTAATTTTTTCATACCCTTTGTTTCTCTTACGTTCTTTCATTCTTATTTTCTGTGTCACTTTTTTCTCTTTCTCTCTTCCTCAATCCGTATCTTTCTGTTCTTCTTTATTGATCTTTTTTACTTAATTTATTCCTTTCTTTCTTTCTTTTTTCTTTTTTCTCCCTTCCCATTTCTCCCATTTACTAACTTGACAGGATTTCTGAGATCATTCGAAAGCCATATTTCTAAATGTTTATAATCTTCACCGCTAACACTAGATAGCTGGCTAACATGATAACCTGACAGGATTTCTGAGAGGATTTTGAAATAATATCCACAAATGTTCATAACCTTTACTGCTAACACTAGCTAGTTGATTAACATGAGCTAACCTGACAGGATTTCTTAGGTTATTTTTGAGTCATATTCATAAATGTTCACAAACTTAACTGCTAATGCTAGTTAGCTGAATAACATGATAACCTGACCTGATTTCTGGGAGGATTTTTAGGTCATACATATTTACTGCTAAAGCTAGCTAGCTGCATACTATAAGCTTGAGAGGATATCTGAGAAATTCTTAGCTCTTTGTGTGCATTCATAAAACTTTTAGACACTAAGAAACATTGCGTTTGAAATGTTTGAAGCCTACATTTGAACTCAAAAACACGCCCACTGATCTACATCTGCAGACAATTGTCATTACTTTAAGTATTTCATAACTGTTTAGTATTTTTTTTTAAGTCATGGTGTAATCTGCACAATTATTTCATGATTCCGCATGCAGTTAGCTAATGGTTTATTTACCACAGTGTTTTCCAGCCCTGCTCCTGGTGTTTTCCCTGCACTGCACATTTTTTTGATTCCCTCCTCCTGAACTCGTTACTTGACTCATCAGCTCTTTAACAAGCCCTTATTGATTTTAAAATGGGTGTATTAGAGCAGGAAGTGCACTAAAAAAGTAACCCTATTTTGAACTATAGCTTCAGTAGTAGATCTACTTCAGAATTTGTTCCAACATGCACATAAACAGTTACTCTACAGTTTGTTTTATGCGTACCAGCACTCTTTAATTAGCCAGCTTTTTTTTCTTTTTCGAATGCATTCAGACAAGCACAAATTTCAATTAATTCCCAGCCAACACCCCTCTACTTCACACCATTAACACCTTTCTGCGCCATTGGAGAGGATTTTAATTTATAGCCACTCCTAGTCCTGACAGTAATCGGAAAAGACGGTTGGCATGCATCCTCTTCATTTTCATTCAAATCACTGAAGCATGCCCTCGGGTGTCTGCACAGCGCCAACGTGGGAAGAGAGCTGGAGAGATACTGACTGCTTGATACACTAACACTCTGGCCTGCCACATTCTGGCCGTGCGCTAATTTATCTGCAGGTTTCCAATAGATCTGCTTTCTCTGGCTTTATCCTGTAGATGTATTGCAGCATGGTCTGCTGTTCCAGTCTTTGCTCTATCGCCCTTGAATTTTTTCACTTTTGGAGACTTCAGTGGTGACAGAAGAAGACTGAGATGTTAAAAGGTTTCATATTAACTATTAATTGTAAGAAGTAAGAAGTAAGAACCTTATGACATTTCATTTATTTATATCAATTGCAAGGTCATGGTAGGGTGGTGCCTGCCAGTTGTTTTTTAATGTTGCACAAGGTTCCTTGCAGTTCCTCTTCACTGCTGGCACTGACATCAGTTTAAGCCTTATTATAAAACAGATATGGTACACATACATCTGATTACCCACTATTCCAAAGAAGTGAAGTCAGTTTTATGATACCTGCCAGACACTGAAGCAGAGACTTTAAATGCATCACTGGAATGGACTGCAGCCTTTACTGGCTCATCAGAGTTATGTAGCTCTATAGTGTTCCCAAATGGCTGCCTGGGATTACAGGAAGTAGGTGATGTAATCTAAACACTATGGAGGTTGAAAGATACATGAAATCCCAATCCATCCTCCTGCAACTTTTATGCTCTGTCCATCAGTAAGCCATGGTGAGGAAACTGTGGAAAGATGGGCTCTAATGGAGAAAAAGCTGAAAATGAAACTATGGTATACTTTCTGTTATCCAATATTATTTATTTCTAAAAGAACATTATTCGATACCAAACATGGCGAAAGACAGGCGCTACAGCCACAAATTTGCTAACGATCTACTGAGATACAGCAAGCCACCAATGACTGTAAATTACTAGACATGGTTATTATATATAGGGAAATTGGGTAAGATGAACCACTGGGTAAGATGAGTTCCCTAAGTATTTCGGAAATTATATGCAAAACAAATCACATGAAAGTATTTCTTCCTTCCCAGGTAAATTTTATTGAGGTCCAGTGTAATCTTAATTTCCAAACAAGTGAAGTAGGAGCTTTTTCAGATACATTACAGCTTAATTGCTGCTCTGATTAGCTTTGCTGCCATAGTTGAAGAAAAGGATGAAAGTTAACCTCATCAGCTTGATCAAAGCCTTATCACAGCAATTTTGTCAAAATGGCCATAGGTGCGCCACCAGGCAAACATTACGCTTATTATCAAAATGAGCTGCATTCATGCCATACACCTCTACAAATGAATGGATTGAAATGATTTTTTTGATAAGAAAAGATATATAGTATTGTAGTAGTGAATTGTTATATGGAAAGCTATCCAAAGGCTATCCCAGGAACACTAGGGGCAAGGCAGGAATACACCCTGAATGGGATACCAGTCCATTGCAGGGCACCACACACACTAACACACTCATTCACAGCTAGGGGAAATTTACAGGAGCTAATCCACCTACCGGCATGTACCTGGAGGAAACTTACGTGGACATGGAGAACATGCATAGACAGTAACAACTCACCAGCTCAACTCACCTCTTCATCGGCTCATCGTACACCTCAACTGGGCTAAGTTGGGCCTAAAGACAGTTTTCTTTTTCTCAATACAAGATGTTGAGTGCCAAATAATCGCAATACTTTTTAGGTATTGATTCGTATCTATGTTGTCTTGAAAAATCAATTTGACTCAACGAAGTGATGAAAAGTGAAAAATGTCTTATCTTACTCCATGCACCCTATTCTTCTTCTGGCAGCCAAAGGTCGATTTTTTTTTTATTCAGTAAAATTGATTGAGCCCTATGGTCGCAGCTGGCTAAACTTGCTTGGATGAACAGGCATGGCTTAATTTTCATTTTCTGCCACTGAAAACTGACATATTGGATTTTAAGGTTTTCATTTTTGCTCTAATTGGCAGCAAACTAGTTTCTGTTCTGAACTGTGGTGATTGTAGTGAATTTCTGTTGTTGACAGCAATCTATTTTTCACCATGGGAGTCAATGAATATAATACTCATTCAGTCAGTCCTCCAATGCAATTAATTTACACTTTCAAATAAAGAAGGTGGTTGCATCATAGTGTTGAATTATAATATCAAGTGAGTATAATGAGGAATTCCTGACTTCTGACATGGAGCATGTCATTAGCAATCAATAATGAGTAGCGCATTCTGAATACAGTATCATAAAATATAGATGTTAAATATGACTCATTGTTGACTACTCCCACATGCCCTTTCGGCATCGAGTACAAAGGCTAAAGAGAACATGAACACACTGTAGTAAGTATGATGAGCCTCTCAGTGGACTATAAAGTGTAAGGACTGACAGCGTCTACGTAAAGCATCCTTTAGAAATTACAGGAGAGGATAGCCGTCTGGAAGAATGCAGTTTGAGCAGTTTGAGGAACACCACAATCATTAGGTTCTCTGCTTGGGTTCCAGTCCTTGTATGCAACTTTTTTCTGTTCTCCCAAAACACAGGGGCTGAAAACCTGTAGCCAAAATGGACTAAATATATAATCTTGCTGAGAGGCATTCAGTCTTTCTCAGCAACATACACTAGCATGTATAGATCTCACAGTATGTATAGATATGTCTATACATAGATAATTCCAATATATTATTTAAGTCTCCACTTCAGGATTTGATCACCGCTTTCCAAAAAAAGAGGCATTC
>JAOUQW010000029.1:9809748-9825155 GCA_028565825.1 Olivaichthys viedmensis | reverse complement strand
TTGTCACAAAGCAGCTTTACAGAAATCCGGATGTAGATCTAGATCCCTAATGAGCAAGCCAGAGGTGACAGTGGCAAAGAAAAACTCCCTAAGACTGCATGAGGAAGAAACCTTGAAAGCAACCAGACTCAAAAGGGAATCCGTCCTCTTCTGGGTGACACCCGATAGTGGGAATTAAGATCATTACACTATGCAGTTGTACAGAAAAACGGCAACAGCACTAAATGTGTTGAAAGGATATGAAATGTTTGGTAAGATCATAGACAGTGGCGCTGGACTTACTTAATAGCCTACTGCTTGCCGTTCGAGTCGATATTGCTCAAGAAAAATGGGCTGAAGTTCAAGGTCAGACTCCAGCTTAACTGAGACACTTACTGAGAAACTTCACCCAGCGCAAGCACAACTGTACGAGCAGCCCGTAAGTATCTGAGGTCTGAATACTGATGCACGCAATTTCCGTATAAACATCTCACTACGCGCGCTGAATACGACCCTTTATCTTTAATACCAGCTTGAGGCCCTTTAAAAGCCCTTCTCCCTTAAAATAGTCATGTATCAATTTCCAATGACAGGGAATTGAAGCCAATCTGTTTTTAATGGATTGTCATTGAGTGTTTGTGGCCTCAGCAGACTAACTGTCTGACCCTGTGTATGAGGAAACTAGTTAGTTAATCAAGCCATGTCTGATAAGGAAGGACAAAGAGCTGCTTTTATTCATTTACCTTCCTCTGAGAATAGTCATCCTCCTGTTTTGGACTCTTGGACACACACATTGTCTTTCTCACTAGACAAACTGCACAGAGCCTTCCTGCATTCTGAAAAACTGTGTGAGCTGTGTGCTTTAATGCACAGCGAGGACAGTTTTCTCTCCCGATAGGAATGCAGTGTCATCTCCATGACACTGAACAGTAAATTGCCAGGTTATCAGTGGAAGCCATGCGCCTTTTCTTCAGCGGCTCTCAGCACTATGTCTTCGCTGCCCCTGGCCTGCGCTAACGATTACCTCCAGCACGTCGATTTCAAGGGACTCGACATATCAGCGCATGATCCAGTTTTTGTACCTCCGCTTTTATAGCCCTCATTGAAAGCACGCATTATTGAAATTTTAAACAACTTTTACATGAGCGCGGGCCGAGGCAGGAGCATGTTCGTCATTGTTCACTGTTTAATGGTCTCCAGGGCTCCTTTGAGGACAAACTTATAAATCTGGGGGCGTAATGTGAGATGCGTGGATGTAATCACCCTGAATCCTTGGTTTTGTTCAGAAGCAGATAAATCACCAATAGCAACGTGCTGCACATTCAACCAGGAAAAGCACTGGGAAGACCATCGAGTTCCTGTCAACAAGCCACAATGAGCCAGGATCAGCAAATGGAACTGAAACTGTTGGAGATTCTTCACAGCCATGATTAGATTTGTGTAATTGACTTTAAATTCATGGCAAACTAAGTTCCTCCAAGCCACTCTTAACTCACGCGAACAGCTCAGATAAAGGAGAGCTCCCCTTCATATTAGATCACTTTCAGCAATCAAGCAATCACATTCTGTTCACTACTTAACACTGGATCTTATTACAATTTTAAATCATTAATATATCTTATTTTCATTTCAGTTACTAGCAATATAAATAAAACTTTATGGAACAGACACAAAAAGGCTCTTCCCGTGCTTCTTCCCATGGATCTTCCTGATGACAGGTGTGTGTGCACAGGTGGGAGTGTAAATGAGAGATGAAGGGGAATGTGACAGCAACTCAAATCACCTTATTTCAGATATATAAACACAAGCCATTTTTAAAAACATATTTATTTCACCTTGTTACTCTCAGACCAAAAGGACTTGAACATAACCTGTAAAATAATTATGATATATAAATGTTTATTTTTTTCCCCCCAGGTTCATTAGGGTGACTGTGGGTCTCTTTTTCCTTATTAGTCTTTTTGTCTAGTCCGAATCAAAGTGAAATTGATACTTTAGGTTAGTTTTCTATTCGGTCTGATTCAGTTTCACACTGACTGCACATATTCAAACGAATCCAAAAAACAAAAAGAAATTGCTGTGGGACGGGTGGGAAGAGCCGGTGAAAACGTACTTACAAAACTCTTTCATTCACTGGTCAGAAATATGATGACAGGAAATTTAAACAAACCTTTAAAAGTATGCATAAAAAAAATCATGTGAATCAACCAAGCACGGAGAACATGGAGCCGGTGCTAAAAAATAAATAAATAATTAAATAATAATACTGCATATGTGAAAGTGTCCTCAGCCCTGCAGGTTCATGTTGAAAAGAAAACTTAAGGAACCACTTTTAGTCATTATGACCTGGGCCCAGCTTTCCGTAAAGTTAAGATTATTTTAACTGTTAGAGTGTTTAATGTTCAAGCAGGTTATGAACAGGATAACACGATCTCATGAGAAATTTGTGCAAGTTCAATAAGGGAAATATAGTTGGATTTTGTTTGAATTCATACAAATGAACGCTAACCCCGTCCCTAACCCTAACCCTAACTTTTGTCTCTTTTCATACAACTTGAGTTGTGAATATTGTTACACAGTTTCAAGCGTGACACCATGATGCATGTCATCAGTAACTCAGTTCTCTCTCCAAACACATATATACCTATACAAATAAAATTTAATGGAATTTAAATTGTGACACCAAGTGTTGGAACAAAACATTAGAACTGAGCTGATAAACATTATGAACTCAAATAATTGTTCTTTCATAGAACTGTTTTCTTTCCGTAACAACTATATCAAAGCCTTTATAATCTTTTTTGTGGTTGTCGCCTCTTCAATTGCCGCATGAACTGAATGCAAGAAACAGTGTGCAGAGAGAGTTGTGGATGGTGAGTTGGGCAATAGTATGAAGAAACATTTTTATAACCATGCTTACACAGATCTGTTGCTGACAGCAGCACTTAGCTTCTTTGACTGCTGACAAGTAGTGACATGGTGCTGTGTTACAGAAGACACGCCTCTGTTCAGTCCCCAAATAGTAAAGGAGTCGGAATCGTGCTCTGTGGCTTCAAGAATAAACTCTCCAAAAAGAACCAAAACAAGCTCCAAAACCCACTTACCAAAGAGATTGTATTGAAAGGCCGTTTTTCCAAATTGGACAGCTAATATCTGAGATGATACAGACTACGTTGCCTGTGAAGTGGCTCTACCACAGCAAAACAGTAGCGTATGACATAAATATGAAAAACAGAAATTCATTTCAGGCCTGAGTCTACATACATACTCTCTACGATCCATAATAATTCATCATGTACCTTTTACCTGGTTAGACCAGTGCTATTAAATTCCACTTCACAGCACAGATGACTTGCTTGCTGGGTCTTACATTGCTGAGTCAGCAATTTTGACAGTTTAATCAGTGTGCTAGAAAAGGCAACGCACAGAAAAATACCATAATAATATCAGCAAGTAACATAAATACTGTATTTTCCAGACTTATAAGATTTTTTTTCTATAAGACATGCTGTCTTGTACAGCAAAGCGACGTGTATCTTTTTTTGCATTAGCATAATATTGTCATCTGCTTATTTTTAAAGACATAAACACAAACATTAAAAACAAAACAATACATGAGGTGAAATCACACACTTCACACTTGTAAACCAAAACACAGTTGTGATTTGCCATGCATCGCTGGTCATTCAGCTTTCTAAATGCGCACAGTGTTTGAAAGAAATACTACAGAACGGAAGCGGGTGGGCTTGTAACAGATAATGGACATGAACAACATGGCAACCGATGACAGCGGTAGAGAGTTCGCCTTCAGTGCTGCGTTTCATTTCCCCAAAACTGTTAATGAACTGTACATTTAACTGAACAATACACCTAGTACAGCAAACACTGCTGGTTAAGCTAGCACCAGGTAGCACTGAATGCAGTCCAGCACTGAATGCATTTTCAAAGTCATTTACCGTAAGTACAAACGGTTTGTATTTAAAATGAACAATCATCTCATGTATGAACCTAAAGGTATGTTATATGTACTAATATTCTTAATTAGTACATAGAAATTAGTACATAAGTAGTTTTTTTTAAGTATTAGGTTATGGTATGTGACTTAGTTTGAGGACCCAAGGAGACGATAGTGGGGCACCAAACATTTGCCTGATTAGTAACTAGCTCATAAGAAATTCATAACAGTAAAAATAAAAGACCACATGGCAAACAGAAATGATTTCAGCATGGCTGAGAGACAATCAGCTACACTATAGGCAGGTAAAATGTTTATATGCCATCTGCCATCTAGGCTTCACTGTATATTGACAGAATTTCGGGTGGGTGTCTTACACTCCGGTGTGACTGTCTGAAAAATGTCTAAAATCATTGTTTCAAGTTTCAAACCCGATCAACCAGTGTGTCCTGGTGATTAATTCTGCATGTTAGGCACTTGGTGATCAGGTGTGCTAAGCAGAGATGGTTTTAATCATTAGGCAGAACCCCAACACCTCATTTAATTCTCAGCATAGCCTGACTGTCCCCTACTCATTACCGAAGCAGTAATTACCCAAATAAGATTAAGTCCGGTCATAGATGATTGAAAAGATCAGATTTGAATGAGACATGAGGTGTTGAGTAGCAATTTCGGGATTGTCAAATTGCTTGGTGAGAGCTTGTCAGCTTGAAAAAATCTGATCCTATTAATCAGAACTGTCACACACAATCAAGATTAAAAAAACAACACAATATGTTGCCTCTAATTATGTTTGTTTGCTGAGTGACAGTAATATATCTGTAACCCTTTGTCAGCATGCTAGCAGCTAGCTGTCATGTTTATGGATGTTATACCTCACAGATGTGTGAAAATGCCGTATTTGGTGCCATTATATGCAGTCAGGTGTGCATATGTGTGCATCTATGAAGTGTCAATATACTTTATAATGTTCCAATGAGCTTAATAATGGCTCATCCATAGCAGCATAGCTTAAGAAAGTAAATATTATCATCCTACAGTCCCGCTGTCTCTGTGTGGAATCAGACGTCAAGACATTCACTTACTGCCAAGACATTGATTGCATTAAAAGAAGCCCAGGAAAATCAGTCGGAAGTGTTTTTTTGGCATGGTAGCCCACACACACCCTGTCTCGCTCTATCCTCCTCTCACTCACCCCCCAACACACTCTTATACTCACACATTCTGCAAATCTCAAGGACACTGAGCGTTTGATTAGGGTTGTAAAGAGAGAAAAGAAGGAGAGATTGATGGAAGGCAAAATGCACATCACTCTTCATGCAAAACCATATATATCGCAGCAGAGGAATCAATAAAGAAGTGTTTTCACTGTGTAACCTCCCCACTGTCTTCTCTTTCATGATCCTTCAGCTCCCGGCATACACACTTCACGCTAGGCTGGCCACACACGTGCCGCGGCATAGGATCGAGGCACTGAAAGCTCTGGACAGTTTAACTGCAACTCTACTACTGTCGCAAGATATAACTGCAAGTGCTGAGTGGGAAAAGTGATATTGCAGTACAGTCTCTGTGCTGAGGGAAATACAATCTGGTCAACTTCACGGTGCCCAAATATAGCTCTGTTTGAGGATGTTTGTTGTTCTGGAGGCGTTCTATATTCTGCTTTTTAAAAAGAAATGCAGAGAGAAAGAAAGAGATGCTTACTCAGCATGACTGTATGAAATTTAGTGACTGCAGTGTCGGTGCTGACCTATTTGGCGAAATTTTACTTGACTCTCGTCAACCTCTGCTCATATAAAGAGTAGCTTACATGACATCCCCTCAGCTTTTGGGTGTTGACAGTGTTATGGGCCCATAACATGCAATTTACAAATTATGCTTTTAATTAAAACACCAGCAATTTTAAATGAATCTTACCTTTTCTCTTTGGCATAAGCTCATTTTGAAGAAACTGGAGGTGCAGGGGGCATTAGTATCCTGTAACCAATGTTGGGTTTTTTCTAAACCCAACTTCTTGCATTGTATATTTTCAGAACACATGCTGTTGATGAGTTGGGGTGAGGCGGGAGACGGGGGCGGGATTGGGATGCAGGTGGCAACCAATAAGCATCTCTACCGCATCTGTAGCATATGGGCGATTACCTTAGACAAGAATTTCAACACATTTCCCTGTACTGAGAGAAGAAACAGAAAACCTGTTTACTCAAAACCCACTTATAATGGAAGTCTAAGGGCAATTGTTGGGGTAGTCAATAACATTTAGGCGAAACAAACATTTTTGTAGAACGTTTTCATGAATTCTTTAGTCAAAGGTATTTATAAATTAAGCTGTAAATGTGGATAATTCGTCCTTTCAGAGATGGGACTACTTTTTCAGAGCAGCATAGCTGTGCCCATGGATACCACAAAACCTGAAATTTCTTTTTACTGTATTACTTCCGTGTTGTAAAATTGGGGAAAAAAAACCCCTATAAGAACAGCTTTGGTAAGACTTTCTCTCATATCTGTCTCATCCTAAGACCTTTTTGTTAGTGTGTAATAGTTGTAGTTTTAAATTTGCATTATATAGTAGTGTTTTTAAATGTTTATTGAGGAAGTGCAACAACTGCCCTTAGACTTCCATTATAAGTGAGTTTCGAGTAAGCAGATTTTCTGTTCCTTTCTCAGTACAGGGAGATGTATCAAAATTGATACAGTATTTCTCATAATTTTTTATATTGTGATTGATGATGCTAATTGCAATGCTGCCTTTACGAAAGGGTTCTACATTTCCACAGAAATGGTTTTCATATGGCAGCAGTACTGAGGTCTTCTCCTTAACTTCACTGCAGTGCACAGGTCCATGTCTCTCTGCTCTTACCCCCATCCCCATCTCTGTGTGGCCTCGGCCACTAATTGGCATGCCCTTTATGAGTTCAAACAGGTGTGTTTGACTAAGAAACACATCACGCTGGGCTGATTTGTGAAACACATGATTATAAACATGAGCTGAAACACCCCAAAATGGCTCAATCAGGGTGTCATGATCTCACCCTTCCAGCTCCATGGGCTGTCGTTATATTTTGATTCTTAGTTCCTATTTTGTCTCCGCCCACATACTGCTATTGGTTCCTGATTGTGTTACTTTGTCTATTTATATCTACCCGTGTGTCATTCGTTACAAAGGCTTACCATTGTTAGAGTGTGTCCTATAATCTGTTGTTCTGCTAGTTATCATTTTTTTCCTTGGTCTGTTTTTCGTATTCTTAATAAAATGCTTGCAGTTATATCTAAGTCTCTGCATTTGTAACACTTCCTAAACCTTTGGTTCCCTATTTTTCCCTGTCTTTGTCTTTCTTTCTTGCTACTTACTCCCTCGCTCTCTCCTTCTTTCTCTATTCTCTTGCGTGCTTTCTAGCTTTGTCTCTCTTTACTTCACTCTCCCCCTGTCTTCCTCTTTATTGTTCTCTGTCTCTCCTTTTCTCCTTTTTAGGCTATTTTCCTCTCCCTCTCTTTCCCCTCCATGCTTTCTTTATATATATATGTCCTTCTTTCTATCTCATTTCCATTACAATAACATGAAGCAAGAAAACTTTAACATAATTCTATCTGGGGCTAGTGCTAAATGAAATGCTTTGATGAGTTCTCTGTTGTTATCCCTTTTCTTCTCACACTATTTCTCATTTGCTTCTCATTTTTCCTCCTTCTATTCTTGATTATCTATACAATTCCTTTTCCATCACATTTTTTCTTTTTTCTGTTCTCATCATGCCTTTCTCTCTCTCTCTCTCTCTCTCTCTCTCTCTCTCTCTCTCTCTCTCTTTCTTTTCTAATTCATCTTTTTTGTGAACCACTCATAAACCTCCTTGACCCCTTTCTGGACCGCCATCTAGGCCAGGCAGCCTGCTCGTCTCTGCAGTCACTGTCCAACACTTTCTATTATAGGAAGCCCGCTCTCCTCCTCGACGCAGGAGGGATTTACAGTACCGTGTTAATTTATGCTGTGTAATAACACATTACAGTATATCTCTCATTTGGTACTGGCATCTTTCTGTTTATACCCACACTTTTCCTGTTTTAGGTCGAAGTTGGGAGCCTAAACCAATTGAGGCCAAATTTGCATTATATCGTAAGAGGTGGATAATGCTGTGACGTCGGTGAAGAGGCGTAACCAGAAAACATTTTAAAACCAGGAATTTGCTCTTTATTTGGCAAACATACTCTTACAGCACAGCCCATAGTTCGGGGGTAAGCAAGAGAACTCACTTACATGGGAAAAGCAGTTGGGGGTTAACAAAGCCCACCGGACATCCGACGATGGTGGCGAGATATAATGTGCTCACTTAATTCCCCCCTTTGTACTGAACACTCATTCCAACAGAACAGGGAATTCTTCTACACAAATAACAGGTGGTCGTGGGGGCTCACGGGTATGCAAGTGCACACCACGCAGCTGCTAAAATATGCTAAAATACTTTTGCAAGTATGGCTGCTTATCGTGTTGCGTGGACATGAGGGAAAAGAAGACGAAATTATGGAAGGAAAACCGGTCGCTTTTCAACATTGCTTCTGAAAGCTATCATGACTGGGTCCTCAAAGAAAATATTTTAGCAGACTAGTAGCCGGTATACTTCCTTACTAAATAGTGGGTTATAAAAAGTACGCCACTGCTTGTCTATAGCATATTTGGTGTACTATTTTGGCACACTATTTAGTACGGTAGTATGCAGTTTGGGATGGAACCCAAGAGTCATGTTATGGAGCCTGATCCATGCTCTCGGTTTCTGAGTGAACGTCCTCCCAGCAGATCAGAACTTGGGAGAGCTTGTGTATTGTATGACTCCCTCTGTACGACTGCCAAGTAAACTGGCTTGCAAAGTCACATGTTCTCCCAGCGCTATAACCCCTTCGGAACTTGTGCAATGTACGCCCTCCCTAAATGGTCCTGTAAGGAAAATGTTTATAGATTTTAGTTAATGTTACAGATTTTTAAATAATTACGAAGCTGGATGGGGGGTTGGATGGGCATCCGAGTAATTTGAAAGTATTTCAAAGCAGACAAAAATTATTCTTCATGTCTTCTGCTCAATAAGTAACATACATTTGGATTACTTTTTACTGATAGTGATATAACGTACGATTTAAAAAAAAAAACCTGGCAAGGTTATTAAAAAACTGGTTTGAATGCTGGACCAACTTTAGCTACTTGTTACATTCTGACAGTTTCTCGTTGTTATGGTAACGTTAACACTAAATGCAGATTCTTGCATGTGCATACATTTGGTTCGGATTACATGTAACGTACATACAACTGGAGATTTTCAACAGATTGTCAAGTTTAGTGCAAATTGTTTGAACTTCAACTGTCCATGTGATCTTATTCAAAAGAAACGGAAAGACCAAAACTACTCATGGTCTATATCCACTTTAAACAGAAGTGTTAAGGGTTTTAATGTTGTCTTGGTCTAGTGAAGAAGATTTGCAGAAGGCCTTTACGTAACAACCTCCTCCGTACAGCACAGTGGTGATGCTTTGTAATGTTAACGAACATCTGCGTGCACAGAGCATGGCAGAGAGAAAAGCAAAGCAAGAGAAGAATAACGGGCATCATCGTTATACAAATCTGTATCTGTTTTTGGCTTATCTGTGTGCCTGTGGCCAACTACTGATCTCCTTGTCTTTACTGGACTGGAGGTTTTCCAGCGCAGAATGAGATTAGGAGGTGGACTAATGGAGCTCCAGGGCTGCTGAGGGAAAAAAGAGAGAGAATGAAAGAGAGAGAATGAAAGAGAGAGAGAGAGAGCGGGGGAAGGAGGGACAGACTGAATGTGACATTAAATAATACAGAATACAGAATAAAGCAAGGTTATGGCATACAGTAAAAATCTTGCCCGAATTTTTGCTTTGTTGTGTGTGTGTGTGTGTGTGTGTGTGCGTGTGTGTGAGTTTGTGTGTTTTCCCTAGCCCCAGGAGTGAAAAAAGTACACAAAAATTATAGTCAAGTGAAAGTATAGATATTGTGTCAAAATGTTACTCAATTAAAACTGGAAGCAGCTAGTCAAAATGATACTTGTGTGAATATTTAAAAAGTGTCCACACCCAAGTATTTAAAACTCAGACACTCAAGTATTTAGAAGTAAAAGTAAAATATTTTAACTGAAATATTGAAACTAACATGGTCTAATACTTGCAACGTTAGGTTGTCTTTTTTCGTTAAAGTAACTTTAATGCATGAAAAGCAAGTGAGCAGTACTGTACAGTAATCAGCAGTACTTGTGCAAAGATGATAGTTTGTAATATCCATACAAATGGGATGTTTAAACTATAGTTAATTAGTTCGAATCCACAGAAGCGCGACTGATTGAATTGAGTCATGATTTTTGAGAGGAGAGTACCTGGAAGGTCTAAATGATAATGTAAGGAGTAAAAAGTATGCTTTTTTTCATGGAAATGTAATTGAGTAAGAGTACAAGTATTAATTTTCAATTATATATATATGTGCTATAATGAATACAAATACCATAAATGATTATTAGTATAGTAACAATGTATAGTATAGTAACATAAGTAAAGTAAAATATAGTAACAAAGTACAACTACTTAAGGTCTACCCCTGCCCAACCCTAACCCCAATCGAATCGTAACCCTAACCCTAACCCTAACCCTAACCTCTAATCCTTACCATAACGTCCATACAAATTGAGTTATACGAATTGTTACTTGGAAAAATATATTTAAACAGGGTTCTCCCGGGACTGAAATTAAGAATCACTTTTTTAGTTTAGAAAGAGACGACTTGCTGTGTTAATTGAATCTTCTTCTTGTATTGTTGGGAGACCCACACTAATGGAGTGTATGTAGGTGGTGCTTCTGTCTGTCATCATTGTGATAAAGACAAATATTGTTTTAATTTGAGCCATCTGCAGTTTCTCTCCAGTGAAACTACAGTACATGGTGTGAATGTGTAAGTGCAGTCTGATTAGGTTCTCGCTCATTGTCTCTCTCTCACACACACACATTCAGCTCTTAGCTGCTGCTCAGGTCTTTGGCGCCTGGTTTGTCTTTGCCTGCTGTAAGGTGCTGAGCGAGCTTCAGTTGTCAGAGCAACATGTTGAAGCCCTGGCGCGTCTTGCAAATGTTTCATTAGCAACGTAAATGCTGTCGTCTTTTAGACAAATTTGAGACACCTTTGAATAGAATAACCTGCCTTTAATTTCTTTGTTCATCGTTAAGACCTGAGACATTTCTGAGACATTGATACTCCACTTCTGAGTATTATTTCCACCACAAGCATTGTTAGCGATGTTTTAGATTCTGCAAAATGCTAAGCACCTGCTTCCAGTGGTCCCAAATCAATCTGTAATTCATTCTCTGCTCAGTTACAATTTATGATTCCAGTTTTGAAGCTAGTGTCCACAATTCTGCTTGTGTTTCATATTTTGCACGTTTTGCAAATTTTGTTGACAGTGACATCAGAACCCTAGGGTGGTTATGACCCATTGTGATTGGCCGATAATCATTTGATTGATGTAGGAGGATCGGAGCTCTGCTTCTCCTGTCTGGATTTAACTGGATTTAAACACTTAATAATCAAGGGAGACGAACGAGGAACAGCTGGAAACATTTAACAACACTCACGCGTCACAAACAAGGAAACAAAACAAGCGCTCAGCCGGGCGCGTGACAGCATGTGTGTGTGTGTGTGTGTGTTTCTGTGTGTGTGACTCTGAGTGTGCACACTTGTAGTTGAGTACGTAAACATGTACAGTATGCGTGTGTGTTTGTGAGTGTTGTATGCCTGCGTGTGAATCAAAGAGATTGCAGCATGTGTGTATTTGTTGTCCGTGGCTAGAGACGCTGCTGTTAAATGGTTTAGCAGGATTCTTTCAGCTAAATGAATTGTGCTAAATGAGGGTGCTATCAGAGATAAGCTTAGGATCCCTGCAGAAATACCGATATGCACTTTCCCAAACAAATTTATCCAATTAGCAGAAATGCTTCAGCAAAGTAGACTTGAGTCGTTTCTGGGGGAAAAAATATTATAGTAAAATTCAGGGATTCCACACACACTATGACTCTCACACACTCTCAGCCTCCTACACACAGTTCTGGCAGCTAAATTGCCAGACACATAGACAGACCAAGCACAGTTCAGTTCATAGCAATACAAACCAGGACTAACTATTTTACATATTGAGGCATATCACGTCATATCAGTGCTCTCTGCCTTCCTTATTACACCTCAATCGGTTCGGTCCATTCTGAAGTGATCATGACTCTCCCCTGAACTCTGAAGGTTCTCCCTCTGTAGAGTTAACGGCCATTAAGAATCCAAGCCAAGCCCTAGTTTTTTGAAGGTGGGGTTCAGGCAGGGTTCAACTGTCACACAATCGCTGACACTTATGTCAACAAGAGTAACTGTCACAAATTAATTGATTAATGAAATGCGAATATTACCAAATAATTTGCACCCTAGCTAGCAATAGGTTAGATCAGTAAACATTAGTCACAATAGCACAAATAAAGTAATTTTGAAAGGACTTTGACCGACAGGTATTCATAGTTACAATTTGTAGTCACAATTTACTATTACTCAATTAATCGTTAATATGATTTGTACTTAAACATTCATTCATAGGAAGTGGTCAAAGTGTACAAAAATAAAATCAAGGGAGATGTGCGTTCAAATGACAGGGGATTTACCAGTCTTCCCTGGCGGACACCACAAATCTAGCTACGCAGGAAAAACCCATAGGAACCAGTTATTTAGGTAGATAGCCAGCCTACTAGTGTAATAGCCTAATTAATAAGACATAGCTGAACTAAATAGTAAAACAATCCCTAAATATTATAAACTCAAATGTATTGCGTTATTAACTCTGGACATTTTTTCACTGGTTAACACTGGTTTTCAACCCTGCCTTTAAAAAAAAAAAAAGTCCACTTATCTTGTTGTGGCTACACAGTGTTCACATTGCTATTTCTGAAGATTGAACTACAGCTCAATGCACCAAACATTTCTATGTGACCTCCTCCTTAGTAGGTGTACATGTGTTTAAATTGTTAACAACAATTTAAAAGGGCACTTTGTCGTGACTTTTTTTCAACACCTCAGTATGGAATGACCCTACAAATGACTGCCATTTATGCCATGCCAGTGTTCTCTTTTCAAAGTCTCCTGTGTAGGCTCCAGTTGTTTGGTTTGGACCACACCATGCATGATTTTTTTCATTACATTCTTATCTACAAAACTCCTGACCTCCTGTTTCTGAATGTATGTGTGTGTTGTATGTTGCAGGTATGGAGACATGGTTCCTAACACCATCGCTGGCAAGATCTTCGGGTCTATCTGCTCTCTGAGTGGCGTGCTGGTGATAGCACTTCCTGTACCTGTCATAGTGTCCAACTTCAGCCGCATCTACCACCAGAACCAGAGAGCTGACAAAATGCGTGCCCAGCAGGTAAGGAGAGAGGTGGTGAACTGTAAGCCAACTGGGATACTTAATTTGCTTCTTTTGTTCAGATTCATCTGACCTTTGGCCCATATGTCATAGATGATTCTCTCTGAGTGAGTTTGTTTGGGCTGCAAAGGCCCTTTTTTGAAAGTGTTACAGATTGCATATATTTGGCCTGGGAGCAACAACTCACTGATGGACTCAGTAGTCGATTTTCCGCTGACAAACATAAGTTAGCCCAGGAACTTTAGCTCATGAACTTTAGCCCAGAAACTTAAGCTTAGGGATTTAATTTTTTTCAATATAGGCCATTTAATACCTGGGCTACTGTTCCTGGTGCAAGGCCTATGTGGGCAACGTCACCCTCACAACCTCACAAGTTTCCTGATACAGGAACTTAAGCCCAATAACTTTAGCTGATGAACTTAAGCCCTGGAACCTAAGCCCTGGGCTACAGTTCCTGGTTCATTTCCTTTGTAGTGCCACTGACACTACCGTCACCCCTGCAAACACAGAAAAGGTTTGTGCCATTTAGATTGCTACGCAAAACCTGAAATTGTGCTTGTTGGATAGTGAACTTCAACGTGTTGATGATTACTATATGGGAGATTTTAAGATAAAAACAGAAGAGAAAACACAGGTATGTTACTCTATTCTGTTTGAAGTCCCTCTGTATGCCTGCTTTCAGAAGCTGTTTTAAGTTGTATTAACTTTGTCTCTTTCAAATTACTTCAAAATTGTCTCCAAAAACGTTAGCCTGACAGGTAGAGAGTGAAAGGTTAAATGTATTTTTAAATCGGTAGAAATAAACAAAGTATCGTTGTGTTAGATTGCAATTTTCTAGTTGCAGAGATTTCCTCGGAAACCTAGCAGTAAAGACCGTCAACTCGTAGCTTGGTGGAAAATAGTTTATTTGCAGGTACAATCGGCCGATGGAGAAAACAAAAAGCACTGCAAGCTGGGCGCGCTAAGCAATTTTTTGACGACCAGTCAGATGGTAAGAGGTTTTATTCAATACAAATCAAAGCATTTTGATGTGAAGTAGACAGGTTATGTGATCTAGTTGTCTCAGATAATGGGGTCATAAAGTGCACCATTCGCCAAATGGTGAATAGTAGCTATCTCTATGGTAGATTTATAATAGCAAATAATTAACACCCTGGTCGTCAAACATCCTTCTTTGAAAAAAACATTAGTTTTAATCCTGAATCTAAGAGTTATATAACCATAGCGACCACTCGTCGTATCGTTTGAGCAACAGGGCTTAGAGTTTTGGCCTTGAGAGGGCTTGTTCTGGGGCTCAAGCTAAATCCAGTCCATTGGAAAAGGCCCTGGAACCCTGGAAACAAGTTCAGGCACCTGCTTTCGCCCACAGTGCTTGTTGTGGCATTATGTCTCCCATTCACTATGCTCTCTAGGCCCCTGGATTAATAATTAGATGCTTATATTGTAAACCCACTCTTGCATAACTGAACATGGGCCATCAAATTAAAATGCCTCTATCTCCTATAATGCCATAAAAAAAATTGTAACATGAGATTTGTTATCCGCACTTGCAGTTGTGATTTATTCAGTTCAAGGCAAAAGTTTGCATCCCCCATGGTTTCCACAACATAAAGCAAAATCAGCAGATAAATAAAAATCAGATATATCAGGAAGAATGAGGGGCTAATATTACAACTGACAATATTACATTACAACAACGAAAGAGGCTGGAGGTAGTTATAAAGGCAAACAGCGGGCTTACAAGCTATTAGACAATATTTATACCACAAAAGACGATATAATAAAAAAAAAAGTTCAATTATATTCTGTTAAAATGCACTATTTGACCATATTTGTTAACGAAGAAACATCTCACCATCTGTCTTGTTGATATCAATCAAATTTCTGTCTTCTTCATGTTTTGCACTTCCACATGTTTTGATATACAGTGGGGTTCAAAAGTCTGAGAGCACACTGAAAATCCAGCACCATGTTTCATTGTTGTTTTGATCCACTGTGGTATCAATCTCTCTTCTGTTCGTCTCCTTACATAA
>JAOUQW010000029.1:9788350-9809648 GCA_028565825.1 Olivaichthys viedmensis | reverse complement strand
TTCTGTTCGTCTCCTTACATAAACCCTTCTGTTACTGCCATAAATCTTAAACTTGGATTCATCAGTAAATAGGACTTTTTTCCAGGTCTGCCTGATTCAGTTTCGGCAAAGCATTTTAGCGTGCCATGCAGTGACAATGAAAAAAATCCCAGAAAATCCCACCGTAGCTGTCCTCCATGTTGGTTTGATAAAGTATAGCCTACTTTTTTTTCTGGTAATTATGGTACCCGCACACAATAGCGGATGCTTTCAAAAGTAGATGGAGTTCAAAGTTTTCACAAAAAGGTTTTATATTTGTATACTGGCAGCCCACTTTACCACTTTGGGATAAGTGCTGATGCAGCCGTTTGAAACGAGGTTTCCTCTGTTTTACAGAAAGTGCGTCTGGCCAGGATTCGCTTGGCTAAGAAAGGGACCACTAATGCATTCCTCCAGTACAAAGACGAAGGGGGACTACAGGTGAGTAACTTTGTGCCAGTATGCAGTTTGAAGGAATTAACTGAATTGAGGATCTGTCTATGGGTTTTGAACAACAGAAGAGCTGAGACACTCTGTTAGTTTATATACAGATGACGTGCTGTTTGTTAATGTGATTTTCTTGTTGCAGTAGGTGTGTGCAGGTGGTGCTTCTGTCTGACATCATTGAGATAAAGATGAATATTGTTTTAATTTGAACCATCTGCAGTTTCTGTCTTCTAACTGCATACATGGCTCGCTGTCCCTCTAATTGTAGCTTATTGACTTTCTTGACTGTCAGACCTTAAAGCTGCTGGATGTAAGATTTGGGAATTTCGCCATCACTGGTAGATAAATCCTGTTGCAAGAAACTTGTGGAAGAACATTCCGTAACGTGGGTTGTGCTCCGCCCTTCTCCACCTCGCAGACGAATCTGACAGCACATCAATGCACATTCAAGGCTTTGTCCCAAACCGCATACTACACACTAAGTAGTATGCCTAAATAGTAATGACAGCATTGGTGTACTGACATGCTATTTAGTACAGTAGTATGTGGTTTGGGACACAGCCCAAGTATTTGCAACTTTAAGTATGTAATTATTCACTGCTGTTATCGCCATCATCTCAGTATTACAGAAGCGTTATGAGAATAAATTTTTTTTATTGTGCACATCAGCGTGACTGTCACAGTTTCAGAGCACTAAATAAAAGAGCACAACCTTTAACAAGAGCTTGTATTTTAGCTAGCATTAGCCGGCTAACATGCTCTGTCAGCTGTGTTACTCTGTCTCTGATTCTGTAGTGGTCTGTTCGTGCATCACCAACCTGATCGTCGATGCAGCAAAACCTACAGAACAAGCTTGCCGGCTAATGTTAGCTAGCTAGATAAAACACAAGCTCTTTTAAAAGGGGAACGGGTTGCTCCGCTCTGATCTCTCAGTGCACTGTTTGTGCAAGGCTGAGGCGTGAGTTTACTCGCTTTTTGCAGTTCTTCATGCAGCTTCGAGGCTGTTGGTAGCGAGCTAGCAACAAATACGAGACAGTGTGAAAAACAAAACTTTCATGTCTGGTCGCTTCTTTGTATTTTTTAATTGGATTCAATTTGTGTTCTCTGTCCTGTTTTTTAGCTAACGTTACCTGGTTAGCTTGCTACCATCGGCTCTGTGTAAAGCCAGGCTTCTTTCTTTCTAAGGTTGGAGCGTGATGACATATGCCGCCAAATTGGACCCGACAGCTCTGACTGTGAAATTACTATTACAGTCTTGCCAGTTCGACACGCAGCAGCTCAGGAACACTATGTTTTAGTGCCCCTAATTCAATACCTTACACACTGCAGCTTTAAATTCCACAAGTTGGAAAAGGGAATTCAGAGTTTGATGCATTTATTATTCTGTTCTTTTATCATATGAGAGGATTCTAGACATCATTATGATTCTGATGGAGATCTGACATTTGGAGGCTTTATCGCATTTCAGGCTAATGAGTGGAAATGTTACCACGAACCCCCAGGGGTCTGAAAATAACATTTTCGTGTAATCGCTTTGTGTGATGGAGACAAAGCCTGCAGCGCATTATCATTTGTAGGGATTCTGGGAGGCAGCTTTGATGAAACACCATCATTATGTGTGCTCGCAACTGAAGCTCATACATGTACACTAATGGCTGCGGCTACGGCACCTTATCAACGAATGGATGCCGGTGCCCTGAAGCTCTGCATTTCCAATTAAGGAAAAATGTTTACTGCGTATTACCCTGGATTGTCACTCTTTTCATTCAGTTTAATGCCAACACATTATTTCTGTGGAAGCTTTTGCCTGATCAACAGAATTTTTTTTGCAAACAGAAAAACATCAGTGAAGCCTGAGGTGTGTGGATGTAACTGCAGTCTTTTTGACTTCAAATATCATGCACTTTTAGAATAAAAAGGTTAAATATAGCACCCTAAAGGGTTCTTTAGGGTGCTGGTTTGTCCCATTCGAGGAAACCCTTAAAGGTATATGAAACAAGAGGTTTCCCTTTCAGAAAAGTTTCCTAGTAGAACCCATTTAGAAAGCTAGAACCATTAACCTTTCATAAACCATTGAGGAAGGCTTTTTTCTAAAAATAGCTGGGGCAGAGTATAGGTAGACAGGGTCAACAAAGGTATATTCAGGCTTCAAGTCCATGATCAATACCAGAAAACACTAGAACAAACATTGGAACCCATAAACTGGGAAACCAGGAAACACAAGAGTCACAATTTAGTATTTCAGCAGAAATATGCAAGACTTAATATAAATACTTAGACTGGAGATACAGGTGAGATAAACTAAACCCAGGTGAGACTGCTGATCTGGGGGCAGTCCAAGATGGAACCCGAGTGGGAAATAGTCCACAGTTTTAGAAGGGTTCCTCAAAGGTTATTCTGATTGTTAATGTTTTTTCTTTCTAAAGTGGTTCTACTTGGAAACTTTTGTGAATAGGAAACCCTCTGTTTTAGGGTTCTACATAGATCCTTTAAGGGTTACCCCACAGGGATAAACCAAAGAACCTCTAGGGTTCTGGATTTAAACTTTTTTTCTCATAGTCCACAAAGATCTGACAGATCCATCAAAGGAACCTAGAAAAGTTCAAACCTAGGTTTGTCCCTGTGGGGGAATACCAGAAAACACTAGAACAAGCATTGGAACAAAGAAAACCCATAAACTAGGTAACAGGAGATACAGGTGAGATAAACTAAATCCAGATGAGACTGATAATCTGGGGGCAGTCCAAGATGGAACCCGAGTAGGAAATAGTCCACAGTTTTAGAAGGGTTCCTCAAAAGTTATTCGGATGGTTGACTTTCTAAAGTAGTTCTACTTGGAACCTAGAATTAACCTTTTTTCTAATAGTCCACACAGAACTGACATATCAAAGGAACCTAGAAAAGCTTAAACCTAGGTTTGTCCCTTTGGGGGAACCCTGAAAGGTTCTACAACAGAGGATTTCCCATCTAAAAAAAAAAGGTTCCAATTAGAATCACACTGGGCAGTGATTGTAAAATCACAGTGAAAGGGCTCGTCTCAGTTTGAGTAATCAAACTGGGGTGACTAACATTCAGGCCTGGCTATTTAGCTACGTCCCCAGCTGTGTGTCCATGCCAAGAGGAGATGTAATTAGCAATGCTGATTAGCAGGGCCTGGAGAAAGAGCGTGGGGTGAGAACGAGAGGACGGGAGGATGAGAGGTGGGTTGGAGATCCATTGGTAATTATAGACAGAGAGTTAATAATGTCTGCTACAGAGGACTCAGCCAAGCCTGTACAGATCCAGGGAGATGGGGAAACTGCAAAGCCATTTCAGCTGCTGGATGGATTATCTTACTGTACTCTAAAAATAGACTATCTTCCAATAAGCCTTTATTGTGGTTCTGGCTGTACTGGACCACTGAAATGAAACACCTTTCACCACCAAAACTGGTCTTTCCAAAGTCAAGTTGTAATGTCAAGGTCCTTCAAGCATAAAAGGACCATTATAACTTGCAATAGTATAGACGTGGAGTACAACCAAACCACTGAATCTGGTCTGGTTATTACTGTACTATGAAGTTCTGGACTACTAAAAAAAACCTTTCACTGATCTTTCCAAAGCAAAGATCATGGGCTGAGTTTGCCACAAATGCATAGCAACATCATTAAGCAATACAATGAACACTACCTCTACCAGTAAAGATGATCTTAACTTTCCAATGCTTTTGGGGAAAGTGAGCCAAGATCCTTCAAACATACAAGGCCCTTCATAATTTGCAAAGCCAAAGTTATAAATTACAAGCAAACTATTGAGATCCTAATACTGAAATAATTATTGAAGGCTGCATGCCTGCAGTGACATTAGTGCATTGGCTTATATTGATTACTGGTGCTAATATCCAGACCCTTCAACTGCACTTATTGTCACGATGTGCAGGTGCGGGGGTGCGGACACAAGCGCTAAGCCGCTCAGAACATTAAACATCTTTATTTTGCTTTTCTAAATTCGCTGTGACAGGCGTGACGAACACACAAACAACAGGATACAACACAGGACGGACACAAGCGGGTATTTAAACACTTAGTAATCACTAATAAACAACATGCAGGTGGGGACAATCACATAACGGGACAAAGACAGGGAAACAAAACATAAACAAGGGCGCGTGGCCACGTACGTGGCTGCCGTCGCCATGGCTACCGTCACGCTATGTCTACAGTGCTGCTCCCGCAGCGCCCCAAAAGGCAGTCCTGGGGGGGGGCCCTGGGCCTGTGGGGCCTACGTCCCTGTCCGGGTGGCGGTCCGGAGGCTGAACGAAGACGTCCACGGCGATGGCGACGGACACTCGGGGGCTTCCCACCGTGGTGTCCGGGGGCTGCGTGGCCTTGCCTTCCTCGATGCTTGGGGGCGGAGTTGTGACGTTCTCAGCAGCGGCGACGGACACCCGGGGGCTTCCCACCGCGGTGTCCGAGGGCCACGTGGCCTCGCCTTCCTCGACGCTTGGGGGCGGAGTTACAGCGTCCTCTCCCTGCTCGGGAGGCAAAGGATCGTTGTCCTCCCCGAGGCCCGGGGGCGGTGCCACGACGTCCTCCCATGCTCGGGCGGTGGAGGAGCGTCGTCATCCCTAAAGCCCGGAGGCGGTGCTGTGACACGCCTCCTACCGCCACGCTATGTTTATTTTTGGTTTCTATGCCCTTTTACAATGCACAAACCCCTAAAGATAAATCATGCCTTGATTGCTGCAAAAAGTTTATGTAAGTGTGCTGACACTAATAAGTATTTCACTATAGGGACCAGCTGAAGTGATCCAAAACGACTGTGGAGTTCAGTATTATCAGCATGTATTTTTCTCTCCCTGGCAGACCAAAGGCTTTCCGCTAAACCATGCCCCTTCTATTTCCTTTTTTATGTTATGTCCCAAAACACCGCTAAGATAACATTTATTATAACTTAATTGGTATTACAGGAACAAACACATTCTTCTGGGTCACCATTTCTCCCAGTTGTTTTATTCCTTGTAATTGTTGCTGTAGTGCTGCAATTCCTCTCTCACCGGGCTTGTGTAGTGGAGTAGTCGTTTTGCCATTGGTGGCATTGCTCTAGTATTACATTCCTGAATAGAAAGTCTACCCCATGGGTAAGTCTCAAAATGAAGACATACTGGTGGAATAAGCCCGGCTTAATTCACCACTGTTTATATGCTGATGCATATGAACTGCAAGTAGTGGTATAATCATAAAGTGTTTAAAAACACAGACCAAACAAGAAAAAATGCATTTAGATGGGCATATAGGAATCAATTAAAGTGATATGTTAATTGATAAATGGATAAGTCAAAAGCCTAAAGGAGATGTAAAAAAGTTTGTGAGATGGTATAAGTGTGGTGTGTGTTATAGGACATGAATATAATAAAGAATGTTTCACCCTGCACTTAAAAAAGAAAGTAAGAGAGGAGGAAATAGAGAAATATGGGAAAATAAATAAATAAAGAAAGAAAGAAAGAATAAGAGATGTGAAAAAAGTAAGATCTAAAACAGGAAGAAAAAATGTGAAAAGAAAGAAAGAAAGAAAGAAAGAAAGAAAAAGAGAAATGTGAAATAAAAGAATAAAACAAAAAGTAGCATCTAAAAAAAGGAAGAAAAAATGTGAAAAGAAAGAGAAAGAAAGGGAATAGAGAAATGAAGAAAGAAAGAAAGAATGAAAGAAAGAAAAAAACGGTTGGAGAAAGACATTCTGAATTCTTATCATTAACGCAACCAGTGGCATTCTCTGGAATCTGTTTCTTCTTTGCCTGTGAAAGCCATGATGATTCAATATTTACAGTCCCAGAGTGAAGGTGTGTGTGAGTGCATGCGTGTGTGTTTATTTTACAGCTTGGGTCTATAAATCCATTACAAACATGCCTGCAGTGCTATTTATAAACCTGGGCAAGTTTTTTTTTTCTCACTCCCATCTTGGCTTCATATTTTTCCAAGTTCTTCCTCATGTACACATTTTCTGAGGTTCTCATGACCCGAGTTAGCATTATTTCTGCTAGATGCTGTCTGTTGACACATGCACAGGAATGTATTAGGACGATTTAGAACTAGGGATTGCAGCCGTCTGGGGAGATATATGCTTTGTGAATAAAAACCTCTTTATTAGTACATTAGGTCATTAGGTTTAAATCTTAAATCATGGCTACAGAACGGAGAAGCTCCAGTTGATTTGCAACAGCAGGTCACCTGGTCAGCTGCTATAATAAATGTTATGTATATAATATTTATTAATATATTAGTAGAGTACTGTGCAAAAGTCAGAGAGCACACTTTTGTTTATTCAGTTTTCAATCAAATGGCCATTCAGTACTTGTACAGTAATTGTTAATGATTTGGTGGAAAACAATAATGAAGGGAAAATGTATTTAACAGCAAATCACACAAAATTCTTCAACACTAAGTACAGTATGAAATCTTTAAATATTTCATATGTAATATTGAACTATTGTTTCACCCTGCCGCTAATTCCTTTCATCCAATTCCATCAAACAAGTACGTTACAGCTGTTTCGTGCAAATGAAGTTAATTTGCATAAATAAGTGATAAATCTGTTATACATAGTGTTGGAGACTTCTGTGTTAATTGTAGATTAAATTCACATTTACAGGATTATTGCTGATACTGAAAAGGTAATAATGTGCTACTGCATGGCTGTTTGACTGAAAATGGAATGAATGTACTGTATATTTTCCCATCATTATTGCTTGCCATCAAATAATTAACAATAAGTACTGAATGGCCATTTGATTGAAAACTGAATAAATATAAAAGTTATATCATTAACTTGTATACGAAACTTTTCTGTTTTGTAATGTTTTAATCACATCAACTGGTTTAGCCGTTTGATGCATACAATTTAAAGCCAGGCCAACCTGGAAAGATGTTAATCACTATTAGCTCTGTGGTGCAAAGCCACAGATGGTGTGGTGTCATTTATGTGACATATCGTGGTCTCAGTATTATAAGGTTCTATCTGGCATTTTGGTCGAAAACTTCATCACTGGGGGATACTTTATTCTCATGTGGTGTTATTTTTTTATTTTAAAGTTTTTGGTTTAATATTTGAAAAAGTAAAAGGTCTCCAAACTCACAGATAAACTTAGTTTTATAAGGTTCTATCTGCCAGCCAATCAGCATCCAGGATGAATACACAACACAGGGAGCTGGGTTCAATAAATATCTCGGTTCTATTTACACGGTGACAGAAAAAAGCAGACCCGAGTGGTGCAACAGTAAAGCATTCGCCCTATCGTCTGGAGATTGCTAGTTCGAGCCCCGACGATGCCACAGCCATCCGTGACTGAGAGTCCTAGAGAGTGTAATTGGTGCTGCTCTCTGGGTGGGAGGAATGGCATTACACTTTCTCTCCTGTCAATCAAAGCGGCACTGCTGTCGTGTGATAGAAGATAGGGATTAGCTAGTGTGGGTGGAAATTGGTGATGACTAAATTCAGGGAAAAAGGGGTCAAATTAAAAAAAAGAGCAGACTCAGTATGGTGATCCAGAAGAGAAAGAAACTTTCAGCTGCAGATGTTTTGCAGCGCAGGTGTATAAAACAGAATATACACCTGCCGTATTTGCTGGTCTTACGATGTGTAAACGTTGTGGCACATTAGAAAGTCTTCAGCCTAAAAATGTCTTTCTTCACTGAGTTATTATCATTTATTAGTCATTTATTAAAACTGAGGGCTTGATTTAATGAGAAACAGCCAGATAGAACTTTATAAAACCAAACAGTACTAAAGCTTACAGAATAATAAGGTTTGGCCAGTGTCCACAAATCCACTTTATAATTGTCTCAGAATGTTGAAAATATAAATTTGAAGTAACCTTAAAGTGTAGGCTTTGTTGAGCTGTAAATGTAGATTACAGCACTTATGAGTTTTACTAGCTAGAATGTCAAAACTTTGAAGACCCATATCTCAGAACGACTCTTCACCCAGATAGAACCTTATAATACTAAGGTCACGATATGTTCTTAACAACGTAGAGGCCACTGGTAGATTAATACTCAGTGGAGATGCACTGCAGGGAGGTCATTTGCTCTTGCTTACTGAGAGCAGCAGAGGCTTTTAAGGCTTCTAACATGCAATTTGTAGTAACTAGCAATGAAATTGGACTTATTATCAAAGTAATTACAATCATGGGGTGGCTCAGTCCGCTACAGGTTCTCCAATTAGGCGGAATAAGGGTGCTGATGATGTATAGAATATAAAATTTTCTCGTCCTGCTTTGTGCTGATGGATGTGATTTTTTGCCTGGCATTTTTTTGGTTGCGGTAACGATTAAAAAAAACGAGCACAGGACAAATCAAAACTGCATTCCCAATTTGTATACAGGATGTTTTCTAGCTAGTTCCTATTGTTCAGAATTCTTCCAGGCTATCGTCCTGAGATGCTTTATATTCTGCTAGTGTTTGTCTGAGTTGCCTTTTATCACAGAAACATCCCTCTGTGTTTACCTGGATTTTGCAGAGGATTAGGGTCTTTTTCCCGTTTGGGAAGTGAAATTGCTCTGTGGTTCTGTTTGTCTCACATCCTACATGATCAAATGCTGTCAAAATGTCTCCTGTGACCGTCCTGTAATTCTGAAACACATTAGTTGTACCCCCCTTCAAAAACTATAAAACTAGCAAAAACAAACTAATTGTTTTGAGGTCTGGTTATTGATGATCCTATCGGGCAAAACTTCAAGGCCTCCAGCGGTTACCCATGCTTTCCGCTGATGGAGCACTTCCTGTGAGTTTCTGAGGCCCTGAGTCATTACCGGATTTTTTCCTATCGTGCCCTCGTCCACTTGCCCTCTCCGTATCCCTTTGGGGGAATCACTGTCCACATATTAAGAGCTGTTCCAATACTTTATCAGCTTGAAAAGAGTTCATTAGATGACCCCCTGGAGACCCAAGGGATCAAGTCAGCATAACTGTAGACTTCAGACGCAGAAAGCATTGCAATCTAAGGCAGTTTCTGTTTTAAAGCAGCAAAAAACGCCAGACAAATAAAAGAGAAATAAAAGACTTATACAATACTGTTAATGTACTCAAAACTTTATAACATTTGATGTGTTACATTCAAATGAGGGTTTATGCAGCCACCTACTCCATCCATACAGGGCAGCTCCATCTATTCATGGCAGATGATGGAACTTTGTTACTTTACTCAGATAGCTAGTTAGCAAACCGATATGACTCTGTATTCTTGGACTCAAAATCCAATAGGGTTTCCCTGCACACCTATTTTAAAAGTTTGTCATGCAAAGTTTTAGAATGGGGCTTTAAAGTAAAAATGTGCACCATACACAGCATATCAGTTGAATATCTTCATATTCTTGCTGCCAAGAGCAAATGTGATTATGTTGAAAAATCTGCTTGATATCTGTCCTGCAGGTAGCCTCTTTTGTGATGTAGGTTATAAGTCATGAGCAGAAGTCAATAAAGACAAATACTAGAGGCTTTAGGATTGATGTTGGACAAGATGCTCATATGGTTCATTGGATAATTTTTTTTTTCTACCATTAGTTAGTATTACTGCAGATATCGTGACATCAAAAGGCAAGTTAACAACAGCATTTGGCAGTAAATGTATTTTTACATTCATGTATTCTCTAAGACTGCATTAAAGTGCAGAAAAGGTCAGCTAATTTTAGCACCAGGAATCATGGAAATGATCCTCTGAAACATAGAAATAAATGGAGTCATCTTTAAATAGATCAGAGCTTGATGACCTGGAGCACCTTTGTGCTGGATTACTGATCTAGGATCAGGTTTCCCGCCTTTGAGTGCCATGAGGAGAAACTGATCTTTGCTCTGCTCCTTTGTGATCTGCCTGTGATTCTAGTGCTATTGACTTTTTTTTTTACCCACGTGATTCTTAAATGTATCTTTCTCCTGTGCTGCCGTCTTCAGGATCATGACGGCGACAGTGGCACTTTGTGTCTGAAGAACAGATCGTCCTTTGAGCACCAGCACCACCATCTGTTACACTGCCTGGAGAAGACTACAGTAAGAGTTCTCCTCAGGTTCGGGTTTAAAAGGGCACAGTGTCTCATAGCATCACATTTACAATGGCAGGTAAAATGGTTTGTCTTTTTTAGATTGTTACATGAAAAGAAGATAGCTGTGCTTATTTGTGACCTTTCATAATGAAAGCATCATTGACGCAGTGTTTCAGAGGTTCACAGTCCAGTCCAGATGGTCCAGATTGTTGTTCTGGTCCAGTTCCCAACACAAATAAAGCCAGTAGTCAAGCACAGCAGGACTCCTTACCTGGTTCAGGCTGGAACAGAGTAAACATATAGCTGAGGGGTCTATGGGGAGTGGATTGAGAACCCGTGCATTAGACCACGGCTGTTAAAGTGCTCTGTGAATCTTACCTAAATGCTTAATATCCATACGATATCCATCCAGGTGTCTGTGACATATAGCCAGGGGTCTGCAGTATTATTATTTCTTTTTAATGTAGTTACATTGAGATCACTATCAACTATGATCAAAGTTGTTATTGTTGTTATAGTCATTATTTAGTTATTATTGTCATAAGCCTAATTGACTGGTCATTTGAATTGAATGGGTTTAATATAAAGCTTAATATAAAAACAAGAATAATTAATGTCAACTTGCATCCAATTGCAGTTTTCTTCCAGGAAAAGTGCTGGTAATATGATGTAAAGCGTTTCAAATCTACCGGCTTGTATTCTGTGGGTGGAATGCTCTAATGGCTTCAATAAATAAATGGTACATACAGTATTTGCCTAATGTGCCTAGTATTTGAATCGTTGGATTATGATAATAAAATAAATCTGTGCTGCGATCAAGGGTTTGAGCTACATAATACTTGGGATCAAATGTCAAATGTCTAACTCATGTATAACCATGTAAAGCTTATATTCAAATTGTTTTTTTTTAAAAGATCTTGTTAAACTACTACTATCCTAAAAGTCAGAAGAATATCTACAATATATTATAAAATGGTATGTCAATGTGGCCTCTGTATAGTTCATGAGGAGCAAAAAAAATGCTTTTTTTGGTGAATGGGGTCCTTAACCTGGAAGTTTCATTAAAGGGGGTCCTTGGCATAAAAAAAGGTGGACTAGTGTGTTCTATTATCCTTCCACAGTGCCACGAGTTCACTGACGAGCTGACCTACAGTGAGATGTGTATGACGGAGTCGGTGGGCTTCCGCACCAGCCGCAGCACGTCGATCTCCAGCCAGCAGGGCGTCTCGACAACCTGCTGTCCTCGCCGGGCCAAGAGGAGAGCCATCCGCCTCGCCAATTCCACGGTATCAGTGAGCCGCGGCAGCATCCAGGAGCTCGACACGCTGCATGTGCACAAATGCCCGTCCGGTCCCCAGAGGTACTCATATCATTGCAAAATAACACCCATTACAGATTATACCTTTAAACACTGTTTTACACTTGTGGAGTATCACTATGTGGTGGTTTTGTGATACCCACCTGCTGTGTTACCTGCGAATAACATCATACGTTATAATATGACATGATGGTTTTTCTCCTTCACATGTTACATTCCTACGTCTTTATTATTATGGAAGCTGTGGAGGAATATTTATATGGAAAGTTTTGCCCCATGTATTATAGGCTCGTATGACTTTATTGTCATTTTCCCTATTAAATCAGCATGCATTCATGTCAGAGCCTTATTCTTTTATTATTTTACTTTTTTTGCAATAAGCAGTTCTGCTCCTATATGAGCTGCTGCTTTGTGACCTCAAATTGTTGATACAATTTCAAAGTAGCACTTCATACCCTTGCAAAGTAAAGTTTAGGTGCTACTCATGATAATCATTATATCCATGTTTCATATGTCTTTCCATGTATCTCGTAATAAGAGGCTTCACTAAATGAATACATCACAGCACAAAGTGTTGTCTCCCCCTAATGGTAGCTCACAGTAGTGGAGGACTGCTAGGGCGCTTCTGACATGCCAACTTGCAAATGTGTGCTTTTGCAGTCAGATGTAAAAATATGTGTCTGCATTCTCATTCAGACATGTAGTCATGAATCCAGACAATAAACTTTGGGTTATCATAAGGTAAACCAAAACCTGATGATTTCAAAATCATTCAAGCTAGCATGGGTTAGCATGGGCAGCAGCCAATTGCACCAATCAAACAAAGCTCTATCGTAGTTTACGTAGTTTTAATGTAAATTGCCACTATGTTTGAGTTTACGAACTGCTAAAAATTAAACGGTTGCACCAAGCAACATAGTTTCAATGTAGCCATAAGTTATAACTTAAAACTAACCCGCTAAAAGAGCAGTTGCACCGACTTTAATTGCATTTTTTATTCTTTGTATTTTGTGGGAAGAATGCGTTAAAATGCGTTATTGTTTGTAATGGCACATATAAACCGGAGGGCTTAGCTATTTTTATAGCAGCTTGCATAGCTAACAACTTTTCTCAGCTAGCGCAAAATGTCACTCAGAGATCAAAATTGAGTTTATTGACAAGGGCAGATTAAATTAGCAGTCACTTGGTTATTTTTCGTTGCGATGGTTTGTTACTATGTACCGTTTAATTTGTTGCACCACCCCTAAACACAAGAACAAAACAAGCACCTATCAGTATAAAGTATAAATACAAGCGATAAAGAGTTTGAGTCACCACTTTTTTGTAAAACACAATCCATTTGGATTTTGTTAATTTATTACTGGTTAAAATATTACTAATTTGACAGACTGATAAAAAAAAAAAAACTACGGTTACTGCTTTAATGAATGTCAAGACCACAGATGTAGTATTTCCTGTTTATGTCAGATCATGTTGCTGATTGGCTGGTGAGGATAAAAAACGTCACTCAACAACGTTTTGATCTATTATCACTTTACACACTACTAGTTGCGACACACCTGTCTGTTTTAAACTGTTTAAAACTAACTACTTTCAATGTACATTTAGGACAGACTTTACACCCTGACTTATGATCGAACTTAAGTTTAACTAGTGCAATTGGCTGCAGATTTTCAGTAAAGGATGCTTTCACGATCATCAGGTAAACAATTTGACAATTTAGATTTTTAAGACCACATTTAAGGCTATAAAAATATATTAAAGAGGGTCTAAATATGGCAAAAATATAATTTCACGATATTTGTAGACAATATCAGTTTTCCAACAAAGTGCCAGAAAAAATTCTTAAGAATGTGTGAGAACTTCTTAACTTCTACACAAATAAATCATTTAAAATGGAAAAGGAAGGAAAATAGATTTTAGCGCCAAATCAGCTACTTGTTACTCTGAGTAACAATAGAGTCAGTCAAGGTTATAAAAGTACTGACAATACCCGAGAAAGATCTGAGAAAAGTGTAACGTTGTAATTTATCATGATAGCAATATTATATCATAATATCGCCCAGCCCTAGGTAAAAGTGAAGGCACCAAAAATGGTAGCTTTTGGGGAAAAATGTTAATCTAACTAATTTAACGCACCTTATTTAATACTACACAATTTTTACACAATTTTACTCCTTTTCCAACTAATAAATGGAAAGTTATGTGAACGGTTAAGATTCTGAAGAAGTTTACAGGATGTTTTCTATGTATTCTTCCCCAAACAGTCGCTCAAGCCTCAATGCCAGGACGGAGGACCTGAAGTTAAACTGCGAGCAGCCAGACTTCACGGCGGCCATCATTAGCATCCCCACTCCTCCAGCCAACACTCCTGATGAAAGCCTGCCATCATCGCCTGCCATCCCGGGTATCCTGCGCAACTCCCGCTCTTCCTACAATCAGGAGGCTGTCAAGATCTCCTCCTTATAACATAACCCCTTCCAAGCACAGAGCTTTTCCTCCAATGCACAAAGGGAAGGAGGGGGCTTTTTCTGCCAGACTTACCACAAACATTACATCCTTAGATACAATACGTTCTTTGACAAAGGCACCCGGCTATGGCTTCATCCCAGACCGAAAGCTCCCTCGAGGTTTTGTGAGAATAAATCAGCAGGAACTGAGAAGTGTAAACAGGTTTGATCACTAGACTGTTTGTTGGGCATTTAAGAGATTATGATTCTTTCACAGACCTGCACTGATGATTCTACCTTTCCTGGGAAAATTACAAGGAAAAGGAGAAACATTGTTCCACGAATGTTTTTTGGTTTTTGATGAAAACAATACTGGATGCCATGGTTTGGTTTACTGTGTGCAATCGCCGAGCCAGTATGAAGAGTTTAAGGACAAAATTATATTCCTTTATAGATATATCTTTAAAGAGAGAGAAGGACATACAAATACTGTATTCTGCAATAGTTGCATTCACAAAAATTCATGGAAATTATGGTTAGGACTCAGCAGGTCAGTATATATGTATCATAATTTGTATCATACTTCACATGCATCTTCCAACCTTACCAAAAAAATAAAAGTTGTCAGTGCCACCCTACTCAGACATGCATGTTGTTGTGCAGTAGATTGCAAAGAATGGAGCAGCTAAGATGCTATTCCCACCTATTTTTTGCATGATAGTAATCCCCCCACCCCACCTCTGTTTTGTTCCGTCCTATTTTATTACCTGACATCAATAAAAAATATAACATTAATAAAATATTACAGATCCAAAAGTGCACAGTAACTTTAAAAAAAAGACAGAAAAGTAAAAAAAAAAAAAAAACATTCAGGCATGTTCTTTGCAAAAAATCTCCGCCTGGACGTACATGGGTGTATGCGGGAGTGTGAGTGATGATGGTGGATAGGACTTGTGTACATTGATCACAAATATGCATGGATACCGTTGTAGGTATGTTTTTTTTGTTTCCTTTATTTTTTACATGGTTGCTCCTTTGGGAAGTAAATAGCTGAAAAGAGATTTTACATCGTTTTACTGTATGTCATTATGAATGGAGGTGGATGAAGGGATTTGCCGCTGTCATTTGCTTTACCAGAATCCATAATGTAATACATTTATGGGATTCATTTAAGTCCGTCTCTGAGTTAGCCTTGTGATTCTATGTATTATATAATAATTTTACCACGGTGATGCCTCAGTGCTGCCAGACTTTTCCCCCATTTAATATTTCTCTAAGCTCATGTTGATGCTTGCATTATGATTTTTCAAACATTCACATGCAACATTGAAACTGGCAATAAATTTTTTATTATTTTAGTAAAAAGTGTTTAATATTCCATGAAAAAATACTTGCACTTGACTGTGATGACAAATGTATTTCGCAACTCTGTTTACAGGCATTGTTCCAGAATTATTTTTTACCTTTGTTTTTTTTTATCTTTTCTTTCTTTTGTCTGTTTCCTCGCCTGTTATATTTGGAGCCGTAAGGTAGTGAGCTTTGAAGTGCTCGAACAGCTGCCTCCATTTCAGCATACACAGACTGTATGAACAGACTCGCAGTATGAGGATGAAGGAGAGTGTTAGATTAAAAAAAAAAAGCACAGAGGTGTACAGTCTATTCCACCAATAAAGTGAAGAGAACTCAGCAAACTGAATGTCTGTGGACTCATTTGCAGCTTCTGGCCGTGTGTGAGTGTGTTACGGAAAGGACATGTGCAGCGAGCTTTTTAGGACTTTGGACCATCAAAAATCAAAAAGCTTGCATTTTTGTTTCCTATAAAGTGGATTGCTTGTAGAAAATGGCTGAGTGAGTTGGCCAAGTGAATTCTTCCACCGATTGAGGTTGTGTTTGGAGGGCATCGATTTACTACTGTGGAAGACGTAGTCAATCATCTGAGATACCAATTTCCTTTAGTAGTCAGAGTACAATATGCAATGAATGACAGTTCTACGTCTCACGATATGTTATACTCAACATGGTCTCATACTTGCAAACATGTAGCAAAAAGTTAGGGTTAGAGGCAGGGTTAGCGTTTGTACCTTTTGTTACAACTTAATTCATATGAAATTGAACAAAAGCCAACCACATCAGCCTTGCATGTTCAAATTCATATCCGTTTCTCATGAGATCAGGTTCATAACACTGTCATATACTTTCTCTCTCTTTATGTTTCAGGGTTAGTATAGAGTATAAAAGTCTTAAAAATGCTCGATTTCTGAAGTTTTCAAGGTTTGAAATATGCTTAATTGTGGGGGGAAAATGACTAGAAAATGCTTGATTTTCCATTACAAGTGGACAAAATATTCTACTCATTTTGCGGTGCCAAATAAGTTCTCTCGATGTTAGCAGTTAGCCTGTTTAATCTAATCTTAGCACTGGACATAAATTATATTGCCAGGTGCCTTCTACAAGTATTAAATGATCACCTCCTCACTAATGGTACACCATTATGCCCAGCTGCCAGAACTTGGCTAGAAAACTGAACGTCACAGGCTGTGGTTACAGTAAGGGGCCGAACACACTTACCATAAGCACATTGTAAGATCTGCAAGAAAGAATTCGACAACGTATTGACATTTACAGTTTGTGCCAAATAGCCTACAAAGACATTACAACACTTTTGAGCATTGAATTAGAATAATGTTAGCTTACTAAGCTAACAGTGTTTTAAGGCATTTAGGACCTAACATTATTTAACTACTTGCAATTAGAAATTTAGTTACTGTTTTATCTTTAAACTCTCCTTTTTATACCAAAGCCATGTGACATATATTGAGCTTAAATCTGCATTATAGGGGGAAATGTCTAATTATCCACCTTGAAAGTGCTGGAAAAATACTTGAATTTCACTTTAGAAAAACTGTACAAACCCTGATGTTTGTGGTATGCGTGAGGACTACCTTTAGTTTTTGGTCAAGGCTCTTTATGCTTATAAAGCTTATGCAGAAACCACCATTTTCTTGCACTTTTAATGTATAAGCCTCAAGGATTCATATTTAGTTTTTCTTTGGGCAAGTCAGTGTTCTTGCTAAAAATAAACCTGCAGCTTGCCTCCGCATAGTCTGAACACTTTGACCTCACTGAGATCCCCCAAACCTCTACAGTTGTCAGGTCCAGGCTGTTGGTTAGTGCTGCAATGTCCCTATGCACGCTATACTTGCTGTTAACTACGCGTACGTGTACACAAGATGGCTACCGTACATATTCAGCACATCAATTATGCACCTTCCAGAAAATTATGCAGTATAGTGAAGCCACGCGCCAATCAGTAGGACAAGAGAAATCTACTCTCCGTTGTGGCGACGAGATTGGTTTAATGGCCTGACACACCATCTACGTTGGCGCCGCTGCCGCTGTTTCTGCCGTAGAGGGGGGGCTCTGTCACGCGCACGGCTGTGCACGGGACATAGCGTGGCGGTAGCCAGGGCAATGACAGCCACATGCGCGACCATGCGCGTTTGTTTATGTTTTGTTGTTAGTGTCTTGTGATGTGATTGTCCCCACCTGCATGTTGTTTGTTAGTAATTATTAACTGTTTAAATACCCGCTTGTTTCCGTCCTGTGTTGTCTTTGAATGTTTGTGTGTTAGCACGCCTGTCACGACGTGGGTTTTTGTTTGTTCCCCCTGATCTGTTTAGCGATAATGAATATGTTGTTTGTTGAAATTGGCTTCGCGTTTGTGTCCGCGCACCCCCACCGTGACAGTATGTCTATTAAGGTTTTCAGTCACTCTGTCATTGGCCATCAGTTCTGATGAAGTCCCTCAAATGCAGTTCTGATGAAGTCCCTAAAATATCTCCAAGATTATAACACAAGTCCTGTCACCTTGAGTTACTACTACTAGATTTTTTTTGTTGGAATTGCTATCTAAATTATTGCAGAGACAAAGTTAAACTTCAGTTCCATGGCTCAGTGGTTAAGCCTTTGGGCTACTGATTGAAAGGTTGTGAGTTCATATACCAGCACCCCCAAACTGCTACTGTCAGTCCTTGAGTCAGGCCCTTAAGCCTTAACTGCCTGGTTGTATCCTGTCTCAACTGTAAGTCACTTAATCTCAGTATGGTTGTAATTTGCCTTCCTAACTTTCAGGTTTTTCTGGGGTCAACAGTGATATAAATCAGTGAGGCATCTGCAGAGAATCTTTGATTTTGAGGCAAGGAAAAGCAAAAATGATAAGGGTTATCATCACCAGTGTGTCCATGTCTCCCATGTGGACAATATAAACAAATCAATATGTTCTCTTTTTGTTCTGGAAGTGAGTAATTGAGACAAAGCACAAGCTGTACTCTGAATGGTATATTTGGCCATTTTGCTTTCACCTGCAGGTTCTGGTTTGACAAGATTTTAACAGTTTTTTCCTGGTTTCCTGGACACAAATTAAACAGCTTCTTGGATTTTTATTTAATTTAATTTTTTTAGCTACCCGAGATGTAGCTAAAGTGGCTTGGTGGAAGCAGACATACGACATCCTGTTTTTCTGTGGCAGTTGAAGTGGCAGATGTAGTTATTGGTTTGCTTTTTCTGCTAAATGTACAATATTGTTTGGAAGAGTGCTCTGTTGATCCCAATAGCGCTACTGATGTAGCCTGTGGTTAATTAACCTTAATCTGTTAACCTTAAGATGTCATTAACATGCAGTTTGTGTTTGTCTCAAATTACAGAAAACTTTTACTGAAAACTTTTTCTGTTTTCTGGCATTTGTTGCTGCACAATTGACCACTTGTCCATGTGATGCAGGAAATTGCCAAAAAAAATTCTCTGTTATTGAATTTTCCCAGTTGTAAGAATCGTGGCCAATGATCGATGTCTTCTACTATGTAATATGTTCTATCAAGAGCTAACTTCAGAAGGTCGGGGTTCATGCAGTTAATTATGTAAGAGGCAGAGCTGTGGTGGACCGAGTATTGACATAAATCAGAGTTTCATCTGTCTAACAGTGGAAATTAAGACCGGTTTGCTGAATTATCTGACCGAGTAGGTGACCATTAATAAAGATTGAAAGGACCAAGAACTGAACCTTGAGGTCAAGTTCAAGAGATCAAGCCAGGTTTCTTAGGCATTGATTTGACCACAAGAGTTTATGGAGCAAAGGAACAGAATTCAAGGGTATTGATGAAATGGGAGATGAGTGAAGATATAATAGATGAACATGCCTTAATTAGGGAGGTTGGGGCAGGATCAAGCTGACAGGTGGAGGGATTATAGAAATAAGTACAGAACCAGAATCTGAATCAGTACAATTCAAGTCCAGTGTGTGTCCACGTGAGTGAATAAGAAAATTGGCATGTTGTGTAAAACTGAAGCATTCAAATACAGAGCTGAGTTTATTAACAAGTAGTCATTCAGCATCAATGTGCATTATAAAATCCCACAGAGCAGCTCACAGAGTTCAGACAGACTCTTGGTTGCATTTTAGGGAGTTCAAAAATTTATATTAGTAGCAGTTGGGATGGACGAACATGTTTAGGGCCATATATTCAAAATATGCTGCATCATAAAGAGCAACGTCTGTAATCTTCATGGTGTTATAGCAAATAACAGCTAGTCCACCACCTTTTCCTTGCTGCTGAGGTTTAGCTTCTTGACTGAAGCCAGGCTGGAGCATCACATTCAAATGCATAAAGACAGCAGGTTGCTGCCGAGTCTCTTAAGTAGCCAAATCCAAACAAGCATAGATGTTGTACCTATTATGCTGGGACACTGAATTGTTAATCACCTTTATATGGTAAGTGGGGTAGCCACCCTTGAGTTAGTGAACTACATTTACCCCAAAGCATAAATATACACACACAGAACAGTCATTCAGAATAATGACACTTGTTTTTGGTTAGTTGGTAGAAACTTCTTGTATCACTGTCAGATTTTATCACCATAACAGCACGGTGCTTTGATTGCATTCTGCCACACTTGTAAGCGACTTTGGATAAAAGCGTCCCACCAAACGAATAAATATAAATGTAAATATAATTATCAGCTAATATGTCCTCTTCTTGCTTCTATTTCCATATTCTGGATTTAGAGAGCATTGCATACAGCATCTTATCTTCTAGCAACCATTTACGCCTCTTATTTTCTCTCTGTGTCATTTTGCAGAAGAGTGAGTAACCACAAAGCCACAGCACACTACTAACTTTGTTTCCTCTGAACTGGCACTTCTCATCACATAGACCCTGGGTTATGTGATATTGAACCACAGCGTGGTAACTCTACTGCTTGATTTTCTATCAAACAGAAGGAAGTTATCTCTAATGAGGTTCTGGTTCTCCTCTGAAAAGAGACGAATTTAAAACTTAAAACTAAAGGTTTTAAAACTAAACTTCATGTACATGAACTTTTTAAGTATCTTAGTCATGTAGTCGCCCCACTTTAGCTTTCTCCCTACACACTGGATTCAACTCATTTGCTTTTATTAAGACATTTGACACTAGATTGTGCAGTCCAGGGTGACGCGAGAAGCAGAACTGGGAAACACTGCTGTAAAATGACAAAACTCTATATAGAATATTCACACACATGCATGCAGCCCCAGACATCAGTGGTTGGCCGGGTCAAGGTCATATTGTAGGATTGCTGTTTAATAAGTGTGATATTGTTGCAGCATTTCCTGATTGGGTTTTATGTCAGTTACTTGGGCCTTGGCTGCTTTGTTAATAACTTGGTAACAATATCTGCCTTTTAAGATTATAATCACCATTATTTGATTTGGTTTCTTTTCTTTTCTTTGACTTTTACAAACCATAACACTTAGTGACCTTAGTATTATATGGTTCTATCTGCCATTAATTTCTCACCCAGATAGAACCTTATAATACCAAGGTCACGACTTGCTTTGGAGCTTTTTTGAAAGTGTTACATAAATTCTTATTGATGTGAGGTTATTGTGCATGATGTTTATTCATGTTTATGCATTTATTGATAAATCTACAGTATGTTGTATATATCAATATATTACATTAGTAATATATTTTATTAATAATTATTTTAGGCAAGGCAAGATTATTTACATAGCAT
>JAOUQW010000029.1:9757688-9768068 GCA_028565825.1 Olivaichthys viedmensis | reverse complement strand
GACCTCAACCCCATTGGGCACAAATTCCCACAGACACAATCCAAAATCTTGTAGAAAGCCTTCCCAGAAGAGTGGAGGCTGTTATAACTGCAAGAGGGGTAACTCCATATTAAAGCCCATGGTTTTGGAATAGGATGTCTAACAAGCTCATATAGGTGTGATGGTCAGGTGTCCTAATGCATTTAATCATTTAGACTTTAATCATGTAAAGAATCACTTTGTTTGGCTCTTTTTAGTAATAAAATTAGTAGTCAATGAGATATATGTTCCACTTTCTTTTATTAAAACAGCAAAAGATTACATTACTGTTTAAATCTCTAGTCATGTAAATTGTAATAAGTGCAAACTTGTAATAATCCACATTAGCCAACTTATATAAAAAGTTACGACTGAGTAAAGGGGTTAATGGTCGTAGATTGTCTTATGACTTTATAACAGATTCAATGCTTTTTGCTTATGAGAATTCCTACAAATTTTGTCAAGTTTTGCCATTTGCACCATTTCAGAGACAGGGCATGTTTTAGGCTGCCAAGCTAAGACTAAAATTGATATATATATATATCAATAGTTTGTATCCTGACATTTTATTGGTTGAAAAGTTATCAGACGATAGATACAACATGACATCTGTCATGCGCACGCTAGACGACAAGCGCCACATGCTGTGTGTAGTGTGTATGTGTGTGTGTTTTGGTTTAGTCCTTGTTTCATGTCCCCGTCCTGTTTAGTCTTGTTAAGTAAGCCCACCTTTGTGTCGTTTGTGAGTGTAATCAGTGTATGTATTTAAGCCCTCATGTTTCCCGTCCAGTTTGTGGTTGATTGTTTTGTGTCATGTTGTGTGTAGCTTGTGTTTGTTTGCAACGGCTTGCGCCTGTGTTCTCCGTCCCACCGCAACAACTGTGACACAATAGCGCAACATCACAGGGCTGCATGCTTGGAGGAAAGCGCCAACTGCAGACTGCCAATGCATGAGCTCACAGATGCCCACGATTGGCTGGTGCCACTTTTGATCGACAGGAGAGCAAGTGAAATGCTATCCCTCCCCCCCAGAGAGCAGGGCCAATTACGCTCTCTTAGACTCCCAATCACGAATGGCGGCATCGTCGAGGCTCGAACCAGACGATAGGGCGAACGCTTTACTGTTGTGCCACTCGGGAGCCCCCCCAAATTCAGGGGGGGGAGGAAAGGACCATCAGTGGTCATTATTTATATCAATAGCTATTATTATATATTGAAATCTGGCATCCTTGTGTCTTAAAATCAGGACAAACCTTTTCATCATTAAGCTTGATCCTCTGTCTTTACAGACACACAATAAGTAGTCTTTGATAAGGCAGTAATTTATGGCACACTGACATGCATATCAGTGTTTGATAGATAAAGTATCTACCATGTCCGTCTGAACATATTTTCCTCAGGCAGCAAATATATTATAACCAAAAGCACATGTGTTTTTCTCAGACTGAACATTCGGCAAAAAAAAAAAAACACAGAGAGCCTCATAATCAAATAAACATTGTAGTGATAGTGCTCACTACAGGGTTTTCCAAGAAGCAGAGAGTCAGACTGAGAATAGGCGCTGCCCATGTTTGCATTGTGTCTTCCGGCTGATGAGCTCTGAGTATCTTTTATTGAATCTGCAGCCATTAAGAGAACTGAAGATTATGCTGCTGAATACTGCACTCAGCCATGACGGTAATATCCTCATACATTTTACACAACTGTTCTGCGGAGGCTGGAATAAATTCACGACTTCTTATATGCACATGTTGGTCAGTTGTAGGATATTTCCACCAAATCTGTTCTTTATAAACCGTTTCATCAGTCAGAGAGGGTCGGGCTGCCCTATCACTTTCAATTAGACTCCGTTAATGTGAAATAACCTGTGATTGGGCGATGGACCTTTTTAGTCACCGCACAAAGTACCACAACTTTTGGCACCAGAAAACTGGAACTGTGCTTTTCCCATCTTTGTGCCCAGGTCTTTGGTAACTGCTCAAGATTGGTGCCAACAGGAACTAATGGTTCTTGGGCAGGGCTGGCAGAGCTGTTTATTGCTGATTGGTTACGCAAATGTATACAGTGCATATGCACAATAATAAAACACAGAATAGTCTGTTACATTGGTGCTATGCTTGAATCATCAAAAGCAACATTGTGCTGTTTTATTTCTCTGCACAAATGTTTAATTTCTATTTTAAAAAATTAGCACATAAGTTATTATAGCATATTTTCATCAACAATGGGTTTGAATGAAAATCATTTTAATTTCACTGTCATGGTGTGACGGGAGGTGGGACACAATTACACAGCCGCTGAGCAACATTTAAACATTTATTAGTGAATGTAACATACATCAAAAACACAAGCACGGACACCACGACATAGAACAAGAACTCACACTGAACACTGACACACACGGGATCTAAATCCATTCTTAAATGAGGGGAACAAATGGGAAACAGGTGGAAGGACTATACTAACGACAGGGCGGGACTAGACACAGACAAACATTCTCCTCATCAGCTGGTGCGCACGTGGCGGCCGTCACCATGGCGACCACCACATACAACCATCCATGCAGCAGCGCGAGGCGGCGCGCGTGAGACAGAGCCCCCCCATGACGCTGCTCCTGCAGGGGGGCCCTGAGCCCGTGAGCCCAATGTTCATGTCCAGTTGGTGGCCCGGAGGCTAGCCCGGTGCCAAAGACTCCACCATGGCAGGATGCAGCACCCCCCTGGCGGCCTCTTCTCCAGGCAGTTAAGCCAGGCTGGGTCGGAGCCGAGCAGCCTCCGCGGCTGCCTCGGCGGGAATCGGCGTGGGGCTGTGATCGGGTGGACGGCTCGCGGCGGCTGCTCGAGGCTCAGCAGCGCGGCTTTGCTCCTCGCCGTTCAGTGTGGAGCCGCCAGTGGGGAGCCTGGCGGCTGCTCGAGGAGCGGTGCCACCATGGCAGACAGGATGTTGAGCCATGCCTGCCTCTCCTCGCTCTCCTGGTGGACCAGGGCCAGCCCTCTGCTTCCCTGGGGGCGAGGGGCCGCTCATCCGCAGAGATCAGCGCCATGAAGGGGGCAAGATCGTCCAGCCAGCGCTGATGCTCAACGAGCACCACGCAGCCACGTGCGCAGCAGCGTGAGGCAGCACACGCGTGACATTCATCAGGGTGCAGATTTTTTTGTAGTCGTTATTGTTAACGAAATTCATCAAAAGGTCTTTTTGTCATTATTTTCGTTACATTTAATATAAGCTGGGTAAACAAGCGGCTAATCAGACAAAGGAACAACGTTAATCAAAGCACATGGCCAGTGATTGGTGCATAGTCAACAAGGTTGACCAATCATTGGAGTTGTCATAAAGCCATAAAGCATCATGTGGACACAGCTTCTCGCCATGTGTTATTGTCAGCTGTGCAATATTACAATGAGAGAAGTTTTTCTATGTACAAGACATGCAACTCCATCAGAGAGAAATTATCCGTGTGAACCATGAACCATCTGAAAGTATAAGCTTTTTTCTACACAGCCTGGTGATGGGACAACAAGACTCCCATTCTGGGAATGCTGGATGTTTCCCTGTAGCTCCTTGGGAGGCCATGCTTGATTTGTGTGTGTGTTCCTTGGTTGAAGGGAGAGGAGGTTTTTATAAATTTGGGGAGGGTCTGAGGGCTGGAATAGGGGGGTGAGGTGGGGTTAATGACAGAAAAAGTAGGGAGGGGACAAATAGGGAGGGGAGAGTTCGCGCTCGCTCTCACAGTCCTCAATCTCTCAGAATTCCCGCCACTTCATTCCCCCAATCCTGTTTCACGGCCACTGGCTCTCAATGAATGACTGTGCGTGCAGGGTGTGTGCGTGTGAGGGGGTGAATGAGCAGGAGGTTCATTGTTGAAGACTTTCATTTGTACACTTTCATTGTTGAAGGGTTTCATTTGTGTACTTTCGGTTCACTGGGGTCATTAATGGAACTGTACTCCTCAATCATAGTGGAAATGCAAATTAAACCATTCATATGTTCTCGTCGAATGAGTGTTTATCAACATGGCCGTCTAAAGCATGCATTGGCTTTAGTGTGATCCAGTTCTACATATTTTATGGTTAAGATGGGTAGCTGTTCTTCATGTAGTCTCATCGACTGCATTGCCTCTTCCCGACCACTTCTTGTTTAAATGCCATCCTTTTTTTTCTGAGTTGGGTTCTTTTCAAAAGGCTCCATAAAGTGTGCCTTAAAGAACCCAGGCAGCATATTGTGCTGTCGCCACCCATGGCTAGAGATCAAAGAGCAAAGAGTGTAAAGAAGCCAAGGTCCAGAATTGGAATGGAGTTTCTGCTTAGGGTCATAGATCACTTAACTGATCACATTAACTTGTAAGAATGCGGAGCCTAAGTGCTTCAGCCATGATAGGGAAGCGGTGGCTTCATTTGCAGATGGATAAACCAGAGCAGAATATAATGGGTCAGGGGATGACCTTCCGAAGCTGTCTCTCTCTCTCTCTCTCTCTCTCTCTCTCTCTCTCTCTCTCTCTTTCTCTCTCTCTCTCTCTCTCTTTCGCTCGTTGCCTCTGAGCAAATGGGCACATTATTGTTAAAAGAAACACTTTTCATGATGCACGATATGTATCACGATAATGAGGTTTACTAACACAGTGCCAGCAATACAGCAGTGCCAAACAAACCTATAAAAAATGTATGGTTCACATATTTTAATATGTGACTACTTATCAGTGTGAGTTACAAGGGAGACGTTAATAAAAGCATTGACGATACCATTATCGTAATTTATTACAATGTGGATATTATTTATATATATTATATAAACCTGTACAAACGCTTATTTCGTCCAAAAACTTTTTACAGCACAAATGCAGCACAAACAAACAGAGATACTTTTGTTATCTGAAGGTTTTGACTTCACTGAAGCATTAGTGCATTGATACTTAAATTTTTTTTTGTTTTGTCATATTTTCATCAACAATCCGTTAAAATGAAGAGTATTTAAAATGTTTATATCGTCATATTGCCCCGCTCTGTTTTATTCTAATAGAATTGCAGAAAAAAATGCACAGTTTGCCTCATTTTAAAATTAAAAATCAGAATGTGTTCAAATCAAAGTGGGGTTTTTTTTCTCTGTGAAATCTCTCCAAAAAATATTTACAATTTATTTATTTTTTATTCTAAAATCAGCAGTGCAGGAATTAATATATTTGTAATTATATTTTTTTTCTTCTTCTATTAAACAGATAAGCTTTCTTCCATTATGCTTAGTCCTTGGGTTCATTTGTCCCTTACTTCATTTGTCACAGTCACTTCACAGCTGTGCGCGGGACTTAGCGTGGCGGTAGCCTAGGCAACGGCAGCCACGTGCACGACCACGCGCATTTGTTTATATTCCCTCGTCCTTGTCTCGTGATGTAATTGTCCCCACCTGCATGTTGTTTGTTAGCAATCACTAAGTGTTTAAATACCGCTTGTTTCCGTCCTGTGTTGTCTTGTGTGTTAGCACGCCTGTCACAGCGTGTGTTTGGTTTTGTTTCCCCCCGATCTTTGTACGTATAAATAAATATGTTTGATGTAGAAAGCGGCTTCGCGTTTGTGTCCGCGCTTCCGCGCACCGAAACCGTGACAGATTCAAAGACCTCAAAAAAGGACACAGCAAGCCACGCCCGATATCGCGCTGCGAGAGTGCTGGAGGAGGAATACCTGCCGGTGGAGGAACTCTACGCACTCCTCAGAGCAAAAGACCCGGCACGGCTAGCGGCCGAGTTCGCGGCGGCGGACGCAGCAGAGGAAGCGAGGGCTTTGCAGTGCTGCCGGCAAAGGCAACCACCGCCAGCCACCCGATCGCGGCTCCCCGTCGGACGGCAAGGAGTGAAGCCGCGCTGAGGCTCCTCCCGATCGCGGCGCCACGCCGCTCCCGGCTGAGCCAGCCATGGGGGCTGCCCGGCTCAAAATTAGCCCGGGGACCCACCCCCCTGGAACGGGGAAAATAAACCAGAACATTTTTGGGGAGGGGCTAGAGACGCCGCATGAGGCGGGGCTGAGCTCCAAAATGTTGTTGGAGGCGTAGCGGAGCTCCCGGACGCCGTAGGAGGCGTTGCAGAGTTCCCTGACACCGCAGAGGGTGGCCCCCGGGTGTCTTACTCTGCCCTGCCTCCAGCCCCCAGGGAGGATGTCGTAGCACCGCCCCCGGGCTTTGGGGACGACGACGTTCCTCCGCCTCCAGAGCATGGGGAGGACGGCGTAGCACCGCCCCCGGGCTTCAGGGACGACGACGTTCCTCTGCCTCCCGAGCATGGGGAGGACGTCGTAGTGCCGCCCCCGGGCTTCGGGGATGACGATGTGCCTCCGCCTCCCGAGCATGGGGAGGACGTCGTAACTCTGCCCCCAGGCTTTGGGGATGATGACGTGCCTCCGCCCCCAAGCTTCAAGGACGACGGCCTCCTGGCTGCCACCCGGACAGGGAAGTAGGCCCCACAGGCCCAGGCCCCCCCAGAATTGCCTTTGCCATTGAGGGGGGGCTCTGTCACGTGCACAGCTGTGCGTGGGACTTAGCGTGGCGGTAGCCTAGGCAACGGCAGCCACGTGTGCGACACGCGCATTTGTTTATATTCCCTCGTCCTTGTCTCGTGATGTAATTGTCCCCACCTGCATGTTGTTTATTAGCAATCACTAAGGGTTTAAATATCCGTTTGTTTCCGTTGTGTGTTGTCTTTGAATGTTTGTGTGTTAGGACGCCTGTCGCGGCGTGTGTTTGGTTTTGTTTTCCCCCGATCTTATAAATAAATATGTTTGATGTAGAAAGCGGCTTCGCGTTTGTGTCCGCGCTTCCGCGCACCGAAACCGGGACATCATTAAATTACTCATTTGCTTCCCTGCAGATTTTTATCAAAACCAAACAAAAGAATTACCAAAACACCTACGTATTTCTCTTTTAAAATCTAATCTCCGCATTTCACAGTCAATCTAGCAAAGCAGGAAAATGCGCTAGTAACGTCCTCCATATGGTCGAGACTATATTTCCTCTAATATGTGTGCACAACTTTAAATTGATTTTTTTATATGAACATGCAACAGGCGAATTAATTAGTTGTGGTGAATTATTTGTGTATAATTAGTCAATGTTTGTGGATTCATTGCCATACAAGCATTCTTATCGTATGAATGTGTGTGTGCTCGCAGGAGAGGAATGCTAATCATGTTCTTGAGTGGCAGATTCAAGTACTGAGCGCTTGCTCTACATATGCTCTTCTCTCTCTCTATTCCCGGCAATATAATGAGTTTGTGGTTGTGTGTTTAGTAAGGGGGAAGGGTTACCCCATTCTGTCTCCCTCATTCCTATCTGTCATGTTAGCCCAATGTCGTTACAATCAGCCTAAAAATAGTTTGTTTCGTAATTCATAGCGCCATTTAAATAGTTGATTAATTTTTGAATGTGTGTTTAAGCATTTATGTTGCAGGAACAAAATACATATATTTGGTTAAATAGATGTTAATCATTGAATTTAGCCTTGCTTGGCATATGGCTCATGCCGAATCTCATGCCGAGGCAGAGCCGTAATGGCATCTGTTTCCTGTTCTTAATGGAGAATTTTAAATTTGGAGTATTGAATTTTAAATGGATCAGTGTATTGGGATCAGAATGGAACAGTGCAATTACAGAGCCTCATAACACAAGGAAGCTCACTCTATCACACATACACATACACACACACACAGGAAGACTGTACAGAATCCAACTCATCCACCCCTCAGTGGAGAGAGTGTGTTTTGAGCTTCAGGATGTGAGGTCTCATCTCAGGGCTGGCATGTCCTCGTGCATTGCAGTCTCTCTATGAATGGGAGTCAGGCCTCTGGGCTTTGATCAGTCCTACAGGCCATTCACACTTCTCTCATCAATGCACCATTCTCCACAGAACGCTCCTTGTGCACTCAATTCCAAGTCATGTGAACCATGCATTACAATGAAGTTATAGGAAAGAGTCCCTGTTAGGAAGAAGAAATAGTATCACTGAAATGTTACAGATAAAAACATTTATTGTAGTGGTATTGTATGCATTAATCAAAAGATTTGTTGAGCACAGATGTTTTTTTAACTGTCTTTTGAGATAAAACTGAAGTCATTTTCACACTTTTGGCCTCGATACTACCCAGGATTGATTCTGAGCTTGTTTGGGGAGAGCGTCATTATTGCACATTTGTTTTCACACATGTGAATTCTTTGCATAATTTTATCATTAATTTCTACTGTGCGGACAATTTTTGCAAAATAGGAAATAATATTCTTAACTTTAGCTCGATACTGGTCAATGGTTTGCGTCAAGCCTTTCAGTCGAAACTGCGTGCTTGAATACAAAAATAATTCACAGTTTTTAGAGTTTTAGTTCTTTGGTCCATCTATCTAGAAGGCATTCTGTCTTCACTGCAGACTACTACGTGCTCTTCCCCACCATTGTCAAACTTGAAACAGGAAGTAACGTGCCAACGCCAGAGTCCACACCAGAGGCCACTTCAAGGTCACCATTTTCAGGTGGACCAGAGATCGATCGCACCTGGGCCCAAACAACTTTCACACTCGACCAAACGTACAGAACTCTCAGTGCAAAAGCAAGTGCAAGTGTGAAAATGCTATAAAGCTTTCATGAACCTTGATGACAAGTGAACTTAATCTTATAGTACATGAAAATAGTACTATATTTTTTCCATGCATCTGAGGTCCTGGCCTGAAAGTCTTGAAAGGGTTCTATCTGGTATCCTAAATGGTTCTTTGGTTTGTCCCTCTGGGAAAATCTTTAAAGGTTCTATGTCAGAAAAGGATCCAAGTAGAACCTTTTTAGACAGCTTAAACCTTAAACCATCCAAAGAACCTTTGAGGAACCCTTTCTTCTAAGAGTGTAGACTACATTAATATGTGTGTCTGATAGAAACTAGTTTACTAGGGTACCTCTTTATTTATAAAGCCATTCTTCATCCATGTCCTCCGCATATCACCTCTATGCCATATTGGAAGGTTATTACCCATAATACTCGATGTACCTCCAGTTTATTCTTACCTTTCAGATACAGCACTCCCCACACATGGACTGAACTTCTGAGGAGCTTAAAACTGGATTCTCCACTTGCACTGGGCTATTTCAAACACTTAATTATGAATCTGGTTGTGTGCAGTAGTGAATGTTTTACTTACTATTTTCATTTGTAGTGATGCATCAACCAATTTATTTTTTTCATTTTTGATATGATACAGATATCAGATCGCTGAGTATTGGCCGATACCTGACACTGACCTGATTTCAAATACAACTTGGTCGCGTGCCTAACATTCTCTCTGTCCCTTTCCACCTGTTCATCTTCCCACAATTCTTTCCTCATCATCACCTTTTGGTGTTCAACAAGCCTCCACCTGCCGAGGCCTGTCGTATCGGTTAGAACAACATCGATCTGTTCCTGAACACCTGGCCCGGTCCACCTGTTCTGAATCCTGCATTACAGGACCTGACAGACTCATTACAGACCTGGGGTATAAACACAGTGCTGTTCCTCTTTTCTGTCAGAAAGCAGAATGTGGATGGGCTTCATGGCTGCCTTTTTTTCTCCCTTATACATGCAGTAACAGAGCAGCCTCTTTTTCTATATGACACATCCATCATCACCAGTCATCTTCGTACTTCTGCGACTCTTTACACAGATGTGCAGTGAGACGCCTGGTTGTGTCTCCTCAGTCGAGGATCCATCATCATCCTTGACATTAATCCTAATTAGGTTGGAAACAGTGCGGCTCCAAGCAGCTGCGCTAAGCAGAACGTTCACAGCAATCCCGATTGTGGGTTGACATGATGTACCAGCTCGTACTGATGTGGCTAATAGTGAATGCTACTCAGTAGGGACTGGTTAACATGTTGGAAATGGGATCATGCTAGCACAACGCACTCCTGCAAGCCACGTTAGCATTTTTGTGTGAAGCTCACTTTTAAAGCTTGTCAGGGAGAAGAAGGATCTCACACTCTTAAAAGAAACAGTTTCTTGAGTCCTTCTATGGAGAATGTGATTGAAGATGAGGCCCAAGGAGTCGACCAAACCTTACATGGTCAGTAATGGGGTGTTTGATACCCATAAATCAACTCAAGTTAACACATCAAAGGCAATGGTTAGTTTGAATGGAAGCTTTTTCTTCTTCTTTCAAAGTACAATTTTTGAGACCTATCAGCTAAGAGCCTGGAGGATAGAGTGATAGTACCATATTTATAATGTATAGGAAGGTTGAACCAAGTCTTTAGTCGTTTTTACACGGACCTAAAATACCTATTTCTCACAGACTCACAGACTGGTGCAGAGACAACAATTTATCTCTTAATGTGGATAAAACAAAAGAGATGATTGTTGACTTCAGGAG
>JAOUQW010000029.1:9727573-9738500 GCA_028565825.1 Olivaichthys viedmensis | reverse complement strand
TACTCGTCCTTTGAGACCACTACTAGCTAGCCTTCTTTTGACAGTACTTTTGCTGATTGGAGTCTCTCGTTCTTTATCTGTGATGAAGTTGCTGTTCTCTCTCTCAGTGAACAAAGCACTGTAATACTAGTTAACTGTTATGTTACTCTTAGGACACCCCCATGGGTTGCTATATGGCTGAAAGACATGGTTTTGGTTGATATTTGATATAGTACCATAATAAACTATATAAACCATAATTTAGTTTTTTTTCCCCAACCATGGGCAAGTCTTGCTCAATAAAAACCTTTCTGCCTCGAATATGTAACCGTGGTAAGGCCTAGTTCATTTGTTATGTTTTATTTTTACTAAACACACAAACTGGAACAGAACATACAAGTACTCCTTTTAACATATGACACGCAAATCAAAGACAAATATGACTGGAACACGGGGATACTTATACACATACTAATTAGAAACAAACAGGAAACAGGTGGACACACTTCACGTAATCCGACAGGGGCGTTCACAGAACGAAACCACAACTTCCAGATTCGCACTTGGTGCTCGTTGCCAATGCTGTCACCGTGCACGTGACAGAACCCCCGTGTGCAGCGAATTGATCGATGACCTCGTCCGCAAAGGTGGGCGGCGGCGCAACCTCGGCAGCCGTTAGCTCCCTTCAAAATTTTCTAGGGTTTTTTTCTCCTCCAGTCCTGGGATGCTTGTGAACCAGGCTGGCGTTACCGGAACGACCATAGCGCTGGTCTCCAGCATTGCAAGGGTGACCTTGGCGGCTGTTAGCTCCCCCCCACAATTTTATAGGGGTTTTTACTTCTACACTCCTGGGAGGCTTGTGACCTGAACTGGATGTGTGCCAAGTGGCTGTGGTGGTAGGGGCGAGCTGTCGCTGCGCAAGCAGTGACGCCACGGCGGCGGCCAGGATGCCGAGCCGAGCCTGCCGCTCCTTGCTCTCCTGGCGCAGCTTGGTCAAGCCTGCCGCGTCCATGGTGGTGGCGCGCCGCCACGACGTGGTAATCCCTGCCACGGTGGCGCCGATGCAGTCGACCCACCATTGATGCTGCGCGAGCTCCCGCAGCAGCTCTTCCCAGCCCTCTGCCATCATGGTGTGGCTTGCTGTATCTGTTTTTTTGAGCTCTTTGATTCTGTCACGCTTTCTGGTGGAGTCGGGAAACAGGATGGCGACCGCCATGCGCGGTCACGTGCACGTGATCATGTAAATGTTTAATATGTAGTATATTAAATACTATTGTAGCTGGCATACGTCATACCATGCATACATCTCACAATAAGTAGTACTCTTATCAGATATTTCTGCAACTGAGCTCATATTTCCTTCATAGTGACAGACATACTATAGTATGTTTTCATTGTTTTGTTTTTTTGCCAAAAGATCATGATTATCATTGTTTTTCCTTTTGTGCTAAAAAAAGAAAAAACTATTCTGATGTAACACAATGCAGTGATATCAGTTCAATTCTACCCTCCCATTCCCAAACCAAACTCTAAACACAAAGTTGTGAAAGCCGTGAAAGCCGTGAAAGCCGATCGGGTGCCTGCATGGAGCCGGAGAGGAAAGTGAGCTGGCTGCTATATTTAGAGGCCCTGACAGGTCATCAGGGCCAACTCGGAGCTATATATAGAGTCGCGCACACACAGTGTCAGACGTCATGGAGACACTGTGACTGACAGCCCGTGACCCCGGCGATGCACTTCCTATTGCTTCCACTGCTGTCTGTCTGGTAAAAAATTAGTTTAAAAATTAGATAAGACAGGAAACATTTGTACACTATTACACCACTATGGTAAGGTGGATGTGTGGCAAGTGTAAACTCCAGTGTTGCCGGGCATCTGTGTCTCTCTCCAGCAGTTCTGAGCAGCGATCTGCACTGGCGGTGTGTGAATTATTAAGCAGATGGCCGGTTTGAGCAAGGAGAATGCTGTTGCCGAGTATCGCATATCAGCCACACTCATAACCTTAGGCTTTACTCCAAAAGGGCTTCTCCTCCGGCATCCACACACACCAGCTCATCATACATTTATGCACTCTGCCTTTGAGCAGGATGTGGCTCTGAGGGGAAGGAGGAAGGGGTGGCATTGGATATTTCATGTTTTAAATATAGATTCAAATAAGGATTATTAGAACTATTTCTCTAATATTACACCAGGCAGAAAAAAAGATATTAACATGCCACATAGGTTTCACATATGAGCAGTGACGGTGTGTCCTATAGCGTGTGTTTTTTTCCCAGCCCAGTGATTTCAACTGTCGAGAAAGGTTCAATCCCTGAGATGGTCTAATTACATGTGCATCATGCAGCCACAGGGAGCCAGAGAGGAGACAGGTTTATTGACAAGTCCCGGCTGCATTGTTTCTGCCTCGCTAAGGTGGCTGCTGCTCGAGTGGTTCCAGTAATGGGCTTTCTCCACATGTGGACATGTGTGAGAGCTTGATAAGGATGCTGCTTGCCAAGCACCTCAGTGTGAACACCTGCTGGGCTGATGAGGAGACTATGAAATCATCCATGACAGCCAATCAGTGACTATTTGCCTGCTTTGAAATCAATTGCAACTTCCGTTCCTGAGGAAATATTATGCCTGTATGTCTTCAATGTCTTACAAACTTCACAACACATTTCACAACATCAACACCCATGAATGACATTTTTATTATACAGCCCATTTAAACAAACAAACAAAAAAACCTTGCATATAAAACTACTTGTAATTATGTTTCCCAAGAACCCATGGCTGAAATTGTGGAAGTGTGAAAACAAGCATTGGTAGAAGCATCTTTTCATTCTACCAAAAACTGATAGGGATGCTCCACCTGGCGGGATGTCAGGTGTGAAACATGGAGAGGGTTTTTCCTTTTCTTGTCTTTTCTTACACTGCTTGGACTCTGTGTCTTCTGGATCAGTCAGCATTCAAGCTTGAAGAAATCTGGTACGGACTGAGCTCATTTGCAAGAGCCATGCTAACACACATTTATAGACCTCTCAGTATTCTGCTGCCAGATCTGCTCACACACATACAGATGCTAGCATATGCACTACCCTGTTCGGCACGCACACAGATGTACGGCATCTTCACAGTTTGGCAGGCCCCAGATGCCCTCAAACAGAGTTCAAGCCTCAGTTATTTCTCTTTAGTCCTGCTGATCCAGTTCCACAGTAAGTTAAAGGGACTCTGGTGAAATAGACTATGATTTTGGGAGTTCAATGGGCTGTCAATCAACCGATCAGTCGATAAAAAAGTCTTTCCTATTAAAGTCTATTCAGAATGGTTTTCATAGATTAGTCTAAAAAAGCATAGTAATGAAATGAATTTCATTGAAGACTAAGACTTGTCAAGAAAATGAGGAATTTAAAAAGAGCATGCTGAGTAAACCTAAAGCTAAAGGTACGTCTTTAGTCGTTTCCTCTCCTTTGATGGTTTATCTCCCCACTCCTGCAGAGCATTTCCCCGCTGCTCTTACATAATGGAGGAGCCGCCATGCTGTGTGTTTGCAAGATTGGGGAACCATGTATGGTGGAGCCATCATAAATGTGAGCGGGAGATGGGGGAGGGTATCAGCAAGGCTGTGGGATGTAGATGCTGTGGTGCAATCGTCTTCTTCCACCATGTACAGTAAGTGCCTCAGTGGATAGAACTACTACCATGACCATGGAATCAACACTACAAGTTCATCCTTGGGGATATGAAGTGAAAGAGGAGATGGTGGTGGTCTTTTGGAAGAGTCTGCATATGTGTGTGGGGGTGGAGTGGGTGATGTTCTTTCAGACCCCAGATGTGTTAGGGCAAAGCTGAGCTGAGTTGGCTGTATAGAAGGTTGCTGGAGAAACCTGCTGTCCATTTGATTGAACGCGGGGGGGGAGCGATGTGTCAGCAGGCAGGAAGATGGATGTGAGCAAATGCAGACAGCAGTTGAGTCTCTGAGTTTTACTGGGTGTGTCCGTTACACACTCATCCTCCATCCACTCTCATTTTGCCCTCTCAAACCATAGCCTTCTATTCCTTCAGTTCTCCATCCAATACAATAAGAGTACATTAAACATGACCGGACATGTAAGGTTGTCCAAACAATTCTGAATTCTGAATGGGTTTTATAAATAAATCTGTCTAAGGAACCTGTATACCTGTATATAAGGAACCTGAATCTGAGCTGTGCTGGTTTAATCAGAAACCCCTATGCTGGGCCAGAAAGCCAAGCATAATGAAACTGCAGCAGTAGCAGCCTTTTAGTCAGGGCTCAGATGAGACAAAGTAATGGATGACTGCTTCTCCAGATGCTTCCCCAGTAGACCAGACTGGATGAGATGCCTTCAAGTGCAGGGCAGTGGTGGCTCAGTGGTTAGGGCACTGGGCTATTGATCACAAGGTTGTGGGTTCAAGCCACCACTATGCTGCCACTGTTGGGCCCTTGAGCAAGGCCCTTAACCCTCCCTGCTCCAGGGGTGCTATATCATCTCTGACCCCAGCTTACCAATATGCAAACAAAGAATGAATTTCATTCTACTGTGCTTGTATATGTGACAATAAATAGCATTCCGTTCCAAGTGGCCTAACTTTAAATTTTTTCCCTATGGCTTACAAATTAATTCAGAGGGAACACAGTGCTCTTTTGAAGCACAACTATGGTACACTAAGAGCAGACAATATTTTTCTATCCTTTGCTAAAGACGCTCAGAGGGTCTTTGTGTTCTTTCACATAGATCCTCCTTGAAAGTTCACAGGGGAGTTTGGGAGCACCCAAGCTTTCTGTGATCAGGAGCACAAGGTGTCTCTCTGAAACAGTGTTTTTAATCATCTCACGCGCTTCTGTTGCACTCTGTTCCTGGATAAAAACCGCCATACCTCACCGAGATGGATTTTACGGTCACAATGTACCGTGTGCTTATTAATGGTGAATGGAATATATATATATATAATCTTTCTCTCTTATTACACCAAATCACACTCTTTTATTTGTCTTCTTCTTCTTGCATTTGAGGATGTCATTTTACATTGGCTTGAGCTGAGCAGCTCCCCCCCCCCCCCATGACTCTGGTTGATTAATGCACTCAGACTGTTTGTATCCCTCCTCAGCTAATCACATTTAATAGACGTCTCTCTCCTCAGCCTCCATGTGTAACACCCATCCCTCTTAATTCACACTCCACCTGGCTTTTTCACGACCCCTTCTCACGTTTTACGCATCAGGCTAGAATACGAACGAGGCCCAGCTGGGCTGTTTGTCCCTGATGGTAATATCTGTTTGGCTTCAATCCCGTTGCATATTGAGCCTTTCTCATAAAAGACCAGTAAGTGTATGTAGACTACAGGGTGTGGCTGAAAATGACAAATGTGACACTGTAATCTTTATATTTACTCATTTGGCAGCCGAGATTTAAGAGCTTTGCTCAAGGGCCCAACAGTTGCTCTCTGGTAGTCCTGGGGTTGGGATCCCACAACCTTCCTCTCTCTAGTGCAGAATCCTAACCACTGAGCAACTACTGCCACAATCTCATAATCCTTATGAATGGCATGTCCTTTACTTGACATTTGGATCAATCATTTAATCAATTCCGGTCATTTATGGCCTCCAATAGACTCCCTTAGAAGCATTGCTTCCAGAAGTGTACCCTACTGCTGCTTTTCATCCCACACGTACCAACCATCAGCTCTGAGCCTATCTATTTATCTCTACATATCTGACAATTAAGAAAAAATTTAAATTGTGCCACAGTGTAAGCATGTCAGAGGTAGCATGGTCGACTCTACCTTTAGAGGAGGAGATTAGAGAAATGGAACATAGTTTGCTCCTGCTTTGTGAGTGTCCTCGGCCTGACCTTGTTAATGCCTACAGTGGAAAAAACATGATTAAAAAAACTACATTTTAGGGCCATCAGTGCTGCCTCAAGAATCAAAGCATGTTTGGCAACATCAAAACACAATCCAAATTACAATGCCAGTAGGCCCTGACAAGACAATGTAAGCTGGTCTCTTCACTGTTTAAAGATCCAAAGAAGAGACAGATCAAACCAAATACAGGCTCTGGAAAGGGTAGATATAAAAATGCTGGTTGCTTAGAGATACTATGTAAGTGTTGAGGTTGAGACAGAAGTGAATTTTTGCTTTTTTTTTTCTCAAATGCCATTAAACCTTTCTGAAATTGCCCTAAAACCCATTTCACACAAAATATTTTTATCCTGGCAGGCATCAAAATTCTCAACTACACAGAAAAAACACACAACTCAAATCAACTAGTTAGTTAGTTACCTATTTGCCAGGCTACTAATGTTATCGTGTTCCTATGCCATTTCTGAAGGTTAATTGAATTGAATTAAGATTAATTGAATTGAATCCCCTACATCTGGCAATTGTAGTGGCTGACATACATTGCTGGCACACTGTAAGAGCTGCTTCATTATTCATCAGTGTGTTATGCTGCAGAAGTGCATGGCAGCCATGCTGGGTCTGATTATGCAGCTGCGTTTTGGCAGCACCGGCCCCAGCTGTGTAGACAGAGCCGGGTAGAAAGCAGCCGGCTGGTTATGGACATGAACTAAGACATGACCGGACATGAACCAATTGTAACGATGCTTACAGCTTGTAAGTGTGTGTGTGTATGTGTGTGTGTGTGTGTATGTGTGTGTGTGTGTGTGTGTGTGTGTATGGAATAGCAAGGTCCCAATGGACCTGCTGCACTGGATAAGAAACACCATGTTGTCTCTGCTTTCTCATGAGAGGAGCATCATTCTGCACTGATGGCAAGCTGGGTCTTGCAGCCGCCCATGTGTTGTAAGTCTCTGTGTGAAGTTGCACATCTATCCATCTCTTTCACCTTTACAGAAAAACACAGCGACAGTTTCAGCCTGCTAAGTAAACACGCCGGACCTTGTGTGATGCATATGTGTATACCAGGTGACATGGAGAGGGTCTCAGATATGTTTGACATGTTGGGAGTGGTGGGGCTTGACCTAGATTAACCCCTGATCAGAACCATCAAAAAGATCTAAGGGTCCAGAGGGACCTTTAGGAGATGAGGACAGAGAAGGGATAAAACTAAGCGCATAAAGGAGCCTCTTAAGCTTACATCAGTCCAGTCGAGGCCTATCACAATTACTACAGCATCGCATAACCTTGATTATTTGATTTGATTGTGGTTAATTAACAGTTTGATTGTGGTTGATTAACAGTTAATTGTAATCAGCTCAAATAATAACAATCATGTGATTCCATGTAAATATATCTAGTCGGTCATGCAGAATGCATCGGCAAACATGAGGTTCATTTTTAAGTTTATTGATATAATCAGTGGCGCGTCCAGGTTTTTAGACATGTTTGGCTGTGTCAAAGTGGGGACAAGAGCACACTAAGCTGTGGCACCACCTAATTATATATAAGATTGCATTTGCAGAATATCTGATTTGTTCCTTGGTGCAAAATGAAAGGCCACATAATGACATTATTGTATTAGCTCTATAGTTGCTCTATATTTCCTCACTCTCAAGAGATTTGGTCGAAATACCTACAACACTACAATGATCATTTAAATCCCCATAGCTACATATGATTCATTAAGTCTGTATGACTTATTACTTGCATAGGAGTAATAGACCTTTCATAGATGTGATTTGAAATGTAGTGGTGGCAGATGCCACCAGGGCTTGATTTGAGGGGGATGAGAGAGGATGAGTAAAACTGCCACCCCCCTGAATTAATGTTGTTATGTGATATCACTAATATCGATATTTAAATTCCATTTCTGTTTGAGATCAAACCAAAATTAGGAGTGTTGTAAAGCACATGCGCACCTACAGAGAAGATTGTTATGCAGAAATCAGGGATGCCAGATTGGATGAACTGTTTCCACTCCAATCATGGTTTAAAACCTTACCAATTGACTACATACCATCTCAAATTGTGTCCAACTTACCACTAAACTAAATTACTTCTATAAAGACAAGGTTATTTGATTACAGACCAATGGGATTAAGAATATCCCAACTCGTTAAACACAATCTGGCAATACTGGTAGTAATAAAGGCAATACTGTGGAGTGCTTTAAGGGTGAAGCTCACTGCAGTTTCAACCTTCAGAGAAGGTAAAGCAAACACGTGAAGCTATAACAAGATCTGGGAACTTTCTAAAAAAAGAAAAAAGCAGGTATGAGAACCAGCGCTTACCAGTGAAAGATGTCTAGAGTAAATTGAAATATTTAATTTCGCTATGTTGCATTAGGCTATTACATTAGGTGGCTATCTAACTAACTAGTTCATATGTTTTTTTTTCCTGTGCAGCAAGACTCAACCACTGGCTGCCACCCTGTCCCACCCATGTGGCCACGCCCCTGGATATATAATTAAATTGCTGCATCATCATTTAGTCATTATTCTCGGTCAAGAGCTATAAACGATTTGTAACTATGTTTTGCCGTGAAACACAGTAAAATGTAGTGGAGTTGTAACTTAGACACTTGCTAAAACTTGTAGATGACAAAGATATGGCCTGTTTTCGCCATAGAGGATTATTAATTTGCTATAGTACACTGCTTATTGTTCAGTAAAAGCTTTGTGCATTTCAGTAATAGGTTTTATATACAGGTACAGTATGTATATGCATTATTACACTACTATTAAGCTTATATTGATATATAACTTATATGAGCAGATACAGGGTTTCAGGTATTCATAAGATGCAGGATCCACTCACCTCTCCTAGTGCGTTTCAGCATGAAGGTCTTTTCATTGATTGCATGGGTAATGCAACTGTATTCATGTGATCATTAGCTGGGATAAGATCTCCGGTCTCTGGATATTTAATATAAAAAGCCTTTCATCTTAGACTTACAGGTCGGGTTGTTTGCATTAAGGTTTGTCTGGAAAAGTTTTATTTTTGGGTCAAGATTAGCCTAGACAGGGTTAATCTGGGTTCACCCAACCAACCCACTGTCTTCAGCTTTATGCATGGGGCAGACTAAGACCTGGTTGCGTGATTAGCAGAGCTCTCTGTTCACAGCAAAGACCCTTAGAGAGTTCTCGGAGGTGGCACTTGGGATCTCATAAGTACAAGAGACATCTAATGAGCATCTTGTTTCCAGGAAATCGTATCAAGGGCAGAACATCACTTGTTGTTTGTTGTTGTGATGGTGTGTGTGTGCGTATTTGCGTGTGTCCTTTTATCCTACAAGGCCCATAGTGCTACGGTGTTTCACATTCAACCTGCCACCTGCACACAGTCACACATGCAAGTCAAAAGGCTGACCCAGAGTCACGCTAACACACAATACACATGCATTTACTGAAAATCAGACATAAAAAATGACCCATTGTAATTTACTGTGAGTGCATGACAGTGCTCAGAATCGATGATCTGCAGGCCGATATTGTGTTATACCCTAAATCCCAGTCCCTGTTGGCTTATTTGACACTTAAAAGTAGATTTCCTCGACAGTCACCCTGCTAAGCCTAATTGTCCTGCAATAGCAACAAATTCCAAGCCCACTGTGGGACTCTTTTGCGAACCGATGCCTCGTCTGAATCACTTAACGCCGTCCTATATGCTTTCCAAGCCCCAACCATGTTTAATTCATGCAACGGGGCTTTGATCTCGCGAGAGTGCAGATGGCACTGGCTCGTAATCCGGCAACGAATCAGACAGCAAGCGGACCCGCATGTTAATGCATTGGCTCCATCTCAGCTTTGACTCCGAGGACGCGAGAAGTGGCCTCTGCAGTAATGGTTAATTTAGCCCTCACAAAAAGAGTTGCATGACTGTTTGAGGAAGATAAAGCCAGACAGATTATCAGACTTTTGAACATATGTGGCCATGCTTAAAGGTGGTGGATACATATCCCAGCACACTGAGGAGGTCAGTGGGTCTTCAAGTCTGGGATTGAAAACACGAGATGAGACAGCAGCCTTTGTCTTTATGTTTCTTTCTCTGTCCTGAAAAAGAGGTTCATGTTTTTTGTGCAAAGCAAAGATCTTTTGCCAAGTCTGAGCACGAGTTTCACGTATTGCTTTATAAAGATCAAAATACCTTTGCACTCATAAACATGACTTTTAAATGGTTAACTCCTCTTGGATGACTGATTATATAGATTATATAGAATTATATAGATTGGTATTTAGATAAATTTTTCCATTTAAAACAGAAACTTTCTTAGTACCTCCGTAAAATAAATCATTTAGGGAGCCCTACGTATGTTTGAGATCCTATCACGGTCTGATATGCTAATTATTAGAGGATGATGTGGTGACTGGAAACTTTCAACTACAGAACCTGTGTGCTAGGCTAGCTAACTTAGCCAACATTACTGATGAATAAGCTCGTGGTTGTTATGGTATATTTTGGCAGGTTTTGGCTAATCTAATGTTATGTAAATCGCTCAGTTGTGGACTGAAATTGGGACATTGATACTGAAATCCCACTGAAAGTGTCTAACTGTGACAAACGCAAGCTAATTAACTAGCCAGCTAGGTAAGATACAGTACAGTTGTACAGTAGCAGATAGCATAGTCAGTAAAGTCTATAAAGTCTGTAACTTAACTTACTATTGTAATACATCAACAATTCCCTGATGCTGATGGACAGATGTCTCGTCTTCAAACTCTGAGTCAGTGTGAGGTTCACACATACCAGGTCACATTTCCCCAATGTGTCCTCTTGCCTTTTTGTAATAACGCAGTGCCATAGGTAATACCATAGTATAACCAGGGTAGTGGGGGGAAAGGGGATGGCAGGAGGGGTTGGAATGACAGGAGGACATGGGGGCGTATCCAATTTGCATATCAAGTTCAAGTTCAAGCAGGTTTTTTTTGTCATTTCTCCATATACCTCGTATACATTGAAATGAGATCTCGTTTCTACAGGACCATGGTGCAACACGCAACAATACAGCAGCACGTTATACAGGACTACATAAAGTGCAAAGACA
>JAOUQW010000029.1:9684514-9698681 GCA_028565825.1 Olivaichthys viedmensis | reverse complement strand
CAGAAAAGCATCTCAGAATGCACAATGCGTCGAACCTTGAGGCGAATGGGCTACAAAGGGAGGCCCTACCCAGTATTTGTATAGTATTCCTAATGAAGTGCTCGGTGAGTGTATATTTTTTAATATATGTTTATATCTTTGTTTTGCATATTGTTACCATTATTCTTCATCTTATTGGATTGTATGTTTTTGCATTATAAGCACAAGTTTTCACAAAAATGCAATAACACTGCACCACACTTTCTTGTCTTGCTCACATGATTTGTCTGCAAATTCATAACAATTCACAGGATTCAATTTGTATTAAAAGTAACAATGGCTACGGTTAGGGGCGGGGTCAGCTTTTGTACCTTTTCTTCCTACTTAATTTGTATGACATTAAACAAAATCCAACCACAAGGTTCGCCTTCACTCATTTCAATTTGTACAAATCTTCCATGAGATCAGGTTGATTGTCATGTTACGCACAGTAGAGTCCAAAAATCTGAGTCCAGCGTTTTTATTATTACATTTCTCGATTACACCATTTTTCACCAACATAGGTAAAAAAAATATATTAAAAAATAGCATTTTGTTATCATTTACTAAAAAAAGTAGGGAGGCGGCAACACTGCTGCACCAAACTTAGCACATAATTACGTGCTAAGTAAAACACCAAACAAAGGCAGTGAATCGCGTCAAAAAACTGTTCAAAATCCAATATGAACGCAAAATAAAAGTGTAGACATGAGTGTGCATTCTGTTTATAAGGTAAATGTAAAGGAAACTTTTTCATAGGCTCTTTGAATGCTGTCGGCATTGAAGGTGTAAACGTGGTGTGGTGAATATCTAATATGAAACCAACTTTACCATGGTACTATTTGAGTCATAATTTCCACTTACGTTGTCATTAATTTAAGATATCGAGACATTTCGAAAAACATTTATTTTGTCTTCAAATGACTCTTTGGTCAAAAATTACTTTCTGGCATGGCAAATTACACTGTGGGTGCTAAATTAATCTATTTGCATTGACATCCCCCTGTATTTTGCACTTTTAGGCAGAAACGCCTCAAATTGCATATTCAAATGGCAAACATGCAAAATGGGCGTGTTACTTTGCTGATATGAAAAATGCAATTCTTCATAAATCCTGTTAGTAAATCAGTCTGGACAATTTTTTTTCCGGGTGTTATTCAGTTTGCATGCATGCAAATCTTTAAATATATGGTGTCACTGTTTTTTTTTAAATGCAGTAGCCCTAAATGGTGTGCAAACAGGATATGCAGTTATATTTCATTGAAATTTAAAATGTTGTGTTTTCTTGAACAGTATAAAACTTATATTTGATAACTGATGATATAAAACCAATTGTTGGTAGTGGTCTCCTCCAAAAGGAAACACCAGCTCTGTTTGTTTTGGTGTATCTCCGGCAGGCACGAGTGTGTTAATGAATGAGCGTGAGGTGCATGTAACATGTGTGGGTGTGTGTGTGTATGCATAAGCACATTTACTATCCATGTTGACCCAGGTGACTCATCGCAGCATGGACGCTGTAATGGTCTTTAAATAGAGCCTGCACCAGGAAAACGCTCTTTGACCAGGATAAAACATTTGCTTGTTTGCTAAGCACACGTCGAAGGGGTGCAGCGGCCGTGTGTGTTTGCACAGTCTGTCGTGCTAGCCCTGTTTTCCTCGAGTGCAACAGACTTACTTCCTCCAGCTGGAGCTCTGGTCAGTGTCAATGACACGCTCAGACAGCGGGTCACAGCTGCTCGGGCTCCCAGTGCACTTCTCCAAGCTTTAGTACTAAGAAAGAAACTATTCGCTTCCCTATTCTCATTCTGCTTTTTTCATTCTTGTATTCTTGTAATTACTGTAGTAATGTTTTACTGTAAACCTCCACCAGCTTCCCAAAACCTTTGACCAAAATGACCCAGTACAACCCCCTATGCAATCATCATTGGTTCTTCAGGGAGAAAAATGAAGTGTGTAATGGGTTTGCATATCTAACTGCGTTGTGTGCAGTAATACATGAATTGTCTGTTTGTTTTTCTTATCACATTTGCTTAAACCACCTTGAATTATTGCTACTAGACATTTCAAAATAACCTACATGAACGAAAACCCTCACAGACACACCATTAATACTCACGTTCTGTTCATTACTGACCAATGGATGTCCCATTGACCCAGGCCTTCTCTTGAGATTTTATAGCAATACGATTGTAACATTTATTTAATGATACCAACTATATCTGACCTTCATCTCAATTATTATGGATACAAACATAATTTATTGGAATAGACGCACAAAAGCGCCTTCCATGCCTAGCTGGAGTGTAAATACCTTTTAGTTGCATATTTACAAACACCAGCTATTTTTTTAAATAATATTTCATCTTGTTATGCCTATGTAAAAATGAGCTGAACAAAATCTGCATAACATAAATTGATTATTAAAAAAATGTCATGCTCATTAGAGAAGTTGATACATAAAGAAGCACATAAGTTTCATGTGGCAAAAAATATTTTTAATATGGTATAATTTTTGTGAAAAGAAAAAAAATTAACGAGATTAATTAAAAAAACAAAGGGGTTAATTTGGTACAGTTGGGCTGCAGTGAATTGCCCTTGTTGCTGTGGGACTTTGCTGCCTGTTCATGTCACCTACTGCGTGATTCGTGATAAACTGGGCTTGTTCGTGAGTGTTGTTACACTATCACACTGCTGTAGTGACCTGATTCCCAGCGTTTAGCGCCACATCTCTCTTCTTGTCTCGTCTCCAATGCTTTCCCACCGTGCCATTGTAGTAACGGAATGTCAGCGCAACAAAAGCAGACCTACAGGGCCGGGTTTCTCCAAAATGGGGTATCGATATGACGATTAGCTCATATCTTTTTTTGTTTTATTGCACATTTATATTTCGTATTGTATATTAGCGATTATATTATTGGAATTTACGTTAACACCTACAACAAGATATACCTTTAATGTCTAAGAATGTACAGTATGTATATGAATCAAAGATGTTTTCAATACAGCAAAAAAGTTTAAATGTAATATGAATTAATTTCATGCTTTATACTAGACATTGGGATGATTCCTATACGATTTATTATTTTTTACTAAGGAATAATGTCAAAGATACAGTTTTTTAATGGGATAAACAGAAATTTTGCCAAGTAAAACAGATAATTAAAAAAAGAAAATCATATAAAATCACATACTTTTAGCTCAGTTACTTGAGATTCCTTCTACTAGATATTTCAAAAATAATCGTGATAACTGAAAACCATCATACACAATTTTCACTATTGATCAATGGATGTTCCATTGACCCAGGCTGTTACTTTTATAGCAATACAACTGTTATTTATTTGGAGATACCAAATATATATATATATATATATATATATCTGTCCACTGGATAATGTACAAAATGTTATACATCAGCAAAAAAAATCTTTATTTTGTTTTGAAATCTTGCTGTTTACTCCCACTTTGTTTTCTGTTTATATGTAAAAAGGATGTGAATTTGATTTAAAATGTTATTCAAGTTCGTTTCCCATTTTCATGTGCACGCCGCCTCGCACGCGCTTTTGTGTATGTACTGTTCCTGTCCTGTGCATGCACCCATTACGTCATTAGTGGTGTCACCTGTGTTCCAGCTGTTTCGTGTCAGTTTCCCTTGATTGTTTTTGTATAAATATCCCTGCTGTATCTGTGTCCCATGTCGTCGATTGTGAATGTCATGCTGTTTTGTAGTTCAGTGTTTGTTTGTGTTTCATGTTAAAAATAAATGTGTTGAATGTTGAAACGGCTCACACCTGTGTCCTCCGTCCCACCACTACACCGTGACAGAATCGATGACCTACAATCGATACAGCACCTGGGAGGTGGAGGGCTTTGTAGCGATCCACCAGGAGGGCGAGAAGCGGCAGGGCCCGGCTCGACGCTCTGCACGTCGCCATGGCACCGCTCGCCCCCCCGGTCGCGGCTCCACGCCAATCGCCACGGTGCCCTCTCACATTGCCGAGCCCGCAGCAGCCGCCATCAGCCGCCATCAGCCGCCCCCACCGACCACACAACCATGCTCGATTGCGCCATCGGAGAAAGAAGAGGGCAGCCCCGCAGCACCTCGGAGCCAGCCACAGAAGCGGCTCAGCTCTGACCCAGTCCGGATTACGAGCCTCCCAGGAGCAGAGGAGGAAAGCCCGCTGGAATTTTTTGGAGGGGACTGATGATGGCCACCCAATTCCCTGACGCCATAGGAGTCGTGGCCGAATTCCCTGACGCCGCAGGAGGCGTGGCCAAATTCCCAGATGCCGTAGTAGGCGTGCCCCCGGCCCCTACCGCTGTAGTAGGCGTACACCAGGTTCGCCCCGGGCTTCGGAGACAGCGACGCCTCTCTGCCTTCTGCCCCCGCAGAGGACGTCATCGGTCCGCCCCCGGGTTTCGGGGACGGCAACGCACTGTCTTGCCCCGGTGGAGCATGTCATCGCTCCACTCCCTGGCTGCGCTGGGGGTGGTCGGTCCTCGGCGCGACGGCCTCCGTGCCACCACCCGGACATGAACGTTGGCCCTACGGGCCCCCTGCTTGGGTGCCTGGATGTGCGCGTTGGGAGCCGCGCCTTATGGGGGGGGGTCTCTGTCACGTGCACGCCGCCTCACACGGCGGTGCGCATGACCACGTGGCACGGTTGCCATGAAGACGGCGCCACGCGCTTTTGTGTATGTACTGTTGCTGTTTTGTAGTTCAGTGTTTGTTTGTGTTTCATGTTAAAAATAAACGTGTTCTAAACGTCTTCCCGCCGCTACACCGTGACACCCATCTATCAATTTTATATCTTTAAGTCAATAAAAGTACACTCACCGAGCACTTTATTCAGAATACTATACTAATACTGGGTAGGGCCTCCCTTTGTAGCCCTTCCGCCTCAAGGTTCGACACATTGTGCATTCTGAGATGCTTTTCTGCTCACCACAATTGTATAGTGTGGTTATCTGAGTTACCGTAGCCTTTCTGTCAGCTTCAACCAGTCTGACCATTCTCCGTTAACCTCTCTCATCAACAAGATCCGCAGAACTGGCTCTCACTGGATGTTTTTTCTTTATTGTACCATTCTGAGTAAACCCTAGAGACTGTTGTGCATGAAAATCCCAGGAGATCAGCAGTTTTAGAAATATTCAACAGCCCGTCTGGCACCAACAATCATGCCACGGTCAAAATCACTGAGATCACATTTTTTCCCCATTCTGATGGTTGATGTGAACATTACCTGAAGCTGCTGGTCCGTATCTGCATGATTTTATGCTGTACAGGTTCCCTAATAAACTGCTCGGTATATATATATATAGCACCAATTGCACATACTGTATCTTTATATACGTTGTGAACTTAATTAGATAATAGTCTTATAACAGTGAATAACCTTAACTGTACATATCACAGCTATTTACAATGTATCTGTACTCATTATATGGATCTTAATTCTTTATTGTCGAATTATATCTTTGTACTGTATATTTTTTGTAATTTATTCTTCAGCTTACTGAAATGTATGTTGTCACCTGCACCAACAGTAATCGCTTGTAGCATATACCAGAATGACGATATACTCTGATAAAAGTTACACTGTTCATGTTATGTTGCACAGTGTAGATCAGGACTTCACAAAAGCATGTGCTACAAGGTTTGTAAAAACAAGGGAGTCCACTTTTTAGCCTCTTATAACTCAAAGGAACAGTGGGATAACGTGATTAACCCGATCTCATGAGAAATATCTCTATATTAGAACGAGCGAGAGAGCGATGTGGTTGGATTTCGTTCGATTTCATACAAATATACGTTGTATATACGTAAGTTGTAAGAAAAGGTACGAATGCTACCCCCACCCTTAACCTTAACCTTTCATACAAATTGAGTCGCGCAAACAGTTACAAATTTGCAAGTGTGAGGCCACGTTGAACAGAATATTAGCTTAACCTTTTGGCATTGTTTTCCTGGATAATGAACCTTAGGGGTTGTAAATGTAAAGGAGCAAAGGAGGATAATGAACAAATGCCCTGGGTGAAAGTCAGCAAAAGCAGTATTTATTTTATTTTTTGATAAACTAAAGTTTAAGAATGTTCTAAAAAGTGTAATAATGGGTTGTATAGAGGTTCCGTTGTAGTGGGTTGTATGAATGTTGGGTTATGTTGGGTTATATTAGATATCATACCATGAATTTTTCATATCCCCCTCTAATGTAAACTCTCTCTCTGTGTTTATGTAGGCTGAGCCATACCTGCTCACCCAGGTTCTGGAATCAGTCGATTCTTGGAGGCTGTGTGGTTTGTAAATGCAGGTCTTTGTGTGTTAGGAGTGTAGCAGGGGAGGCCCTGAGGGAGCCTGGCTCTCTTTTAACAGATAAGATGTAGCGATAGAATTTTTTAGGATGAGCTCACCGGTCTGCTGGAAGCCCTCTGGAAGCTGTTCAGGGATTACACACACTTTTTCCCACAGGCTGAGAAAGGAGTGAATGATGGTAAACAAAAAAACGTTAAGGAGGCCCGCTGAACCGTCCCTGCACACTCAGAGGCAGGCAACACAGAGACGCTGAGTGATTAGCAATTGAATCGGGTCTTCGTTTGCATTAGATGAGTTAATCGTTAGTCACATCTGCGAGGGCGTCGCTTGTTACAATGGCTAAAGAACACAACTATAAAACAAGTCCAGGGTTTATTAGTCTCCCTCTTGAGAGTTTAGATGGCCTTTTCCGTCTCAGTGAAATTTGGAACACTGCATTTTCATCAACACAAAGTTGCATTGTGTGCTGCTAACAGTCCTATGACCTCAACACACACTTAACATTTACTCCCATCATGTAATGCCTAAATACCTGAAAGGAACACCACATCCATTGGTAGGGCATTCTGCATTCCCGTCATCTCTTATCAGCCCTAATGCATCATTTGTAACGTTATTCTGTCCAACACAAAGACGTGCTTTGACCTTGAACCTCCCCCAACCCCACCATTAGACACACTCAAACACGCACACAAACACTCAACATCTATTATCAAATGCCTGACTAGTATGACATGGCCTTCTATTGGGAATTTTCTCCACCTTCTTCTGTCATCCTAAAATACACACACAAACACATAAACACACCGTGTACCACTAAATACCCGAGCAGAACACCGTAGCGTCTTCTTTTCCTCCTCCATCCACACACTATTTACAGTCTTCAGACACACACACACACACACAGGTGCTATCCCTAACTATCAGTAAAAGCAAGGGCAGAAGATTAAGTCCATACATGGGGAATTTTCTCCATCTCTTATCAGTCTCTCTTATCCCTTTTACACTTACAAGGTGCTGGAGCCTAATCTGGAACCGTTACGGTTCTCTGTGGGCAAAGTTCCAGCACCAAAATGCTGCTGGTCAGAAACCAAAATCCGGTGACATCGGGATCTTGGGGGCACCGTCATTTCATTGCCATGATAACTGCTCAAGCAACTTAGTGTGGGGGAGGGGGTTGAATAATTAATTTTTTACATTTTTTATGGGGGGAAAAAACTTAAATAAGTTGAAAAAATAGCTAAATTAATATTGTCAATCATGAATCAATGGTCTGAGGAAGAAACAGCCATTCTACCGGCAATTGCAACAAACTGCTTCTAATGTTAACAAAACTTCCTTTAAACAGCTACACACTCAGAATAAAAAGCTAAAAGCAGTAAAAACATATAACATATCATCTTGTATGTAATCACTGCCTCTGCGATATCTCTGTGCTGTGTAGAATATGTTCTCAAAGTCAGAAGTACAACTTGTAAAATCCTCCAGGGTTGTTATTGTTTTTAAGCATTGCATTAGGATACTCCCACATCTGAGTACGTAAACGTGGGCCTGTTTTTTTATTTTTTTTTAAAGGTTTGTTGGTTCTCAGAAGCATCACCGGCACCGTGTAAGTGGAAAAGGACTTCCAATCAACATCTACTATCAAATTCGTGATCAGTACACCGTGGTCTCCTATTCTCCCGTGGAGAATTTTTTTCCACCTTCATCTTAAAATACACAGATACTCATAGAGATTTACACACACAATCACACTATGTATCTCTAAATGCCTGATCAGAACACCAAAGAGCATTCTTGTCCTCTTTCACCACCACACACTTTAAAGCATCGTGATGACAGTCATAGTTTGTCAGCAGTCTATCATCAATCCGAGATTCATTTCTTTCCACTGCAAAAGAGCCAGCTCTCGGCCGGCAAAATCGATTTGGTTTCTGCTCTGCGATGCTACTGGTCTGGAACAGAGAACTGGTGATGTCAGTGGCTTGGGGACGGTGACATTTCAATGACGTGACAAGAACTGAGTAACTCAATTCATTTTCATGACCACCATTAAAATAAGACGTAAACAGTGCGGGGGGTTGTTAAAAAATATATTAATCCTAATACTAGCAAAACTTCCTTAGAGCAGATACACAGTCAGAATAAATAGCTAAAGGCAATACAAAAAAATCATCCTCTTGTGTGTAATTGTTGTGTACGACAAAATATTTATGCTGTCTAGCATATATAGACGCTAAAGGATTTGACTTGGATGGTAAAATATGTTCTCAAAGCCAAGTTCTCCACAATTGTTATTAGTTTTATGCCAGGCATTGGGAAACTCCCACATCTGATTATGTATTGGTTCAGCTCATAAACTGGTGGAAATGCGTCGCCAGTTCTTAAAAAGTTCAACCCATTCCCTGAAGCATCACAAGCACCTTATCAGTGGAAAAGGGCTTACAATCAACATCTGTTATCAAATTCCTGACCAGTACACCATGGGCTCCTATTGAGAATTTGCTTCACCTTCAATCATCCTAAAATACACAGAGACTCGTATAGACTTACACACACAATCACACTATGCACCTCTAAATGCCTGAGCAGAACACCATCCACTTTCATCAACACACACTTAGAAGCATTGTGATAACAGTCAAAGTTTGTCGAACACACAGTGAGCTATCAGCAGTCTATCATCAATCCGAGACCAATTCCATCCTTAGAGAGTTCTCTCCATCTCTTATTAGTGTCTTTTAGCCCTTTTACACTAACAAGGCGCCGATTCTGGTTCTGGGGCCAGTGCCTAACCTGGAACCCTTTCAAACTTTTTTACTGCTAAAGAAACGGGTCTCGGCTGGCAAAAATTGTTTTGGTTCCAGCACCAACCAAGTACCAGTGATATAAGTGGCTTGGAGGTAGCGACATAACAAGAACCCAAGCAACTCAAGTTATTTCCATGTCCGCCATTAAAGTGAGACATAACATGAGGGGTTTTGAAAATTATTGTTGAAAAAATTTGCTAAATTAATATCACAACGATGAATGAATAATCTGAGGAAAAAACAAAGGTTTTACTGGGATCTGCAACAAACTAAATCTGAGTCACACTGCTAATTCTAATGCTAACAACTTCCTTTGAGCATATACACACTCAGAATAAATAGGTAAAAGCAGTAAAAACATGTACGGTACTTGGCGTATTGTTCGTAATCATTGTCTATAACGATATCTAGACACTGGTGGATTTGACATTGTAAGACAAAAAATATTTTCTCAAAGCCAGTAATATAACTCCCTCATGGCTGTTATTTCTTTGAGCATAGCTTGTCGAACACATCACATGTCTTCAGCAGTCCGTTCTAAATCTGAGACCAATTCCGTCTATAGGGAATTCTCTCTGTGTCCTATCAGTCCTTCACACCCACCAAGACACAGTAACACAATCGTGGCTAAAAACATGACCAGAACACAGTGGCTATCACTGGGTCATTCTCGCCATCTCTTATCGGAGCACACATTAATTCCCGCTGGACCTAACGGGACTCTGTGTTCCCGCACCTCTTTTGGTGATCTGATGGAGTAAAGTTCAACAGTGTGGCTATATTTCTGCCCTTGAGCTCACTGCACTTCTTATAAAACAATAGGACGAGCTGTTGGTGTGTGACCTGGTTCTCAGGTTTGCTGTATCGTTCGCTGACACCCCATATGGCCTGAAATATGAGGGTGTGTCTGACGCAGCTGTTCACCTGCAGGCTTAAATAGTGTAGAGGTCACCATGAACATGAACGCCATGCTGCTTTTGACATATAGTGCATCTCATGGCCTAGAAAGCTCTTATGTATGTGTGTGTAAATGTGAGTGTGTGTGTGTGCGACAGCGGTGATGCGAGGACATCCATAATAGTGACTTATAGACGCAATCAAGATGCAGCGACGTGTGTGCTGATAATAGAGGACAAGAATGCTTTATGGTGTTCTGCTCTGGTATTTGGTGCATATGTGTGTGTGTGTGTTCGTTGAGGTTTACCGGCGCTGCCTCTGTTCTACATGCCACCATCGTGGAAATCTAAATTGAGCACAATTGAGCTTTCAAAGTGAGTGCAGAGTACACGTCGTCGGACAGGCTATAGAAGAACATCATATAAATCATAAATACGGCATGAGCAAGGCTAACGTTGTACACACTGCTATAAAAAGCAGGTACGCTATAAAAATGGCAGGTTACAATATAATACAGCGAGAGTGGGTCTTAGGTGACCTAAAATGGACTGATGGCATCGTTTCAGATTGATTAGAGTGAAATATGCAGCAGTACAAGCACAGGGGCATGGTTAACCTTTCAAAATAGTTCATATAAATTAAAAAGGTGGACATCGTACCTTATAAAACAGGGGTCTGTTGTGTACGAAAGCAGTTCATGCGCCCAACGTCATGCTTACAAAAGGACCCTTAAGGATCTCATCCAAGTTAATGTTGAGCTAGCTATCTATCTAGTTTATGTAGGTAATGTTTAGCTCTTGCAGTGATAGCTGGTTTAGCATGAGTTTATTTAATACCTTCTTTTACTTAATACTTCATTTTAGCTAACTAGCTACTTAGCTATTTATATTTACCAACGCCAGTGACAATGCCTCAATAGCTAGCTAGCTTTATTTAATACCTTATTTTATAGTGCTTTTAGCTAGCTATTTATGTTCAGCTAACGTACACCAATGACAGCACCAACTAATTCTAGTTAGCTAGCTTTAGCGAACAGTTTCCTATTTTTTAATGAAAATATTTTAATTCAAAAATATTTTTCAATTCATTTAAATCTGGCACAAGATGAATACGTGACACCACGTGACCTTCGTGTAAAGAACATAGTAGCCAGTGGAACTATATCTATGATCAGACTCTAAATGTAAAGTGCCTTGTTTATCACTTTTTTTTTCAAATCAGCTAATCCCCCTCTTTTTCTCACTACCTGTCTGGAAGCCTTGATTGTGGAATGTGGAATCTGAACAAACTTGCTTATAGCTGGGAGAATGGAAGAGGTTTTAAATTCCACACATATCTGAAGCTCTCCTCTGTACCACCCCCTCCACCTCAAGCTTCTCGTCAGTTTATATATATGTGGGTGTGTGTGTGTGTGTGTGTGTGTGTGTGCGCGCACCTACCTGAAGCAGAAACACATAAATCGGTGCTACACCAGGACTATCACACTGCACTGAAAATTATCTAGATCCATATAAGCAACAAACATCTCACTGTTAACCAATCATGGACAAGCTTCCTCTATATAGAAATAATTATAGTCATTAATATATCTGCAAATCCTCCCTAAATCAGTAATGCTACCCTTTTCACACTTGCTGAACGCTGCTTTATCATACTGTATATCTGGATTATTAGATTATTAGATTCATATTGTGATTATCGCCTAATCCTTTATCACTGTTTACAATATTATCGCAGCTGCATGTTTACGTGTTTCTGCTGTCTGTGAACAGCTTTTTAAAAAAGTAACTCATTCTCAGGATTCTCATATTCATTCACTGTCATCACACGTCACACGTATTCATCGTCATGCGAAACTCTGTGCATATAACGTTTATTTACTCACAATCACTTGCCAGTTTCGATCAGCCTAAAAAAAAAAAGCAAAGCTAGGTTTTTGTTCCAAGGATAAGCTTGGCTTTTGTGCCTAGGCTTAGCGGTGGTATTAAAGAGCGAGCTGACTAACACAGCTTGCTTCCTGACTAACTCTCACATGCAAGTTAAATATACTTAACCATGGGAACGACTTCTAGCAATCTATGAGCACTAATATGACTGATAATCAATACAGTTAAAATAATGTTAGCTAACACAGGTAGTTTAACCCAGATAGTGAATGAGTGATGGTCCAGTGCTGGCCCACACTTACCACATTCATCTGGTCCATATAGCACTCTGGAATGATGCCGATGAACTCATCCATATCTGACTGCCATAACACAGCCACAACTGAGTCTTGATGAGACCTTCTTTCAGGCATAATAGGGATCAGAGCATCCAATTGGGCCACTTTCAGCCCAAAACTCAAATGCATTAGAAAATGTATTAGAAATGGTTTGTTGTGTTTGGGTCATTTTTGGTCCAGAGTCCATATGCAGTCAAAACCTTGATTGTGGCTGTTTACAGGTGGGCCATTCTGGCCCACAATATACTTGCCATTGCCATAACTGACCTTTATGTGTCTAAACTCCTTTTGCCTGGTTTTTGCCTGATTTATGAAGGTCAACTCACTTTTGCCTCATTTCATCTGTGTATTGTCTAATCTTCTCCATGGTGATGAATGACTAAGGGGATCAGGAAGTCATAGATGACCGCTTAAGAGTTCCTAAACACTCAGGTGAGCTTAAAAAAGTAAAATAATAATAGGAACATGCTTCAGTTACATTTTGTTCATAGGAATTTCTAGAGGTGCCAATAATTGTGACACATGTGGTTTTGTTAAACATATTTATATATATTTGGACAAGGGTTTTTTATTTTCTTGGAATAAATTAAATTCCCATGTGAGATTAAGCTAATTAACCACAAATAAATTTTTTCCATAACCTTTTTTTACCCACCTTTACCAAGGGTGCCAATAATTCTGCAGCTGACTGTATAATGTTTTCTGAAAAGGTCTTTAAAATTCACAGCACTTGTTAAAAATGTCATACCCGTAATGAAAAATTGCTATTTCTCTGAAACATATATCTTATCTTGAATTATTTGTCTGCATTCTCCCTGAAATGTCACATGACTAAATATGCACACTGTCCCATTGATATTAAGCTTTATGCAAGCAATAAGACATGTTGCAAGTCGATGTGAGTCCATATGTCACATCTATAAAGCTGCTATTTCCGCTAATCAGGACATAATATAATGTGATCTGTTTTATAGTAATCACCATTACTGTTGTCTTGGGACCGTGTTTTCGGTGTTTTGCAGTGACGTCAGCTTGGGAAAAGGAGTCATGGAGGGCTGGTGGTAAACATGTGGGATGATGGAGGGATGACGCTAAAGGTGCAGGATAGATTAGATGAGGGGATCTGGAAAGGCGGTACTGGAGCTCATCCATGACATCAGCTTACAGATCATGTTTCTTCAACTCCATCTGATTCGGTGGCCCGGCGCTCGTCATCACCATGTTTGTTTCCAGTCCAGGAGGCATTTCTCCCTGCCTTTGCTTCATCTGCATCTTTATAGCACTAATAACTTTTTTCCATGGAGCTTGTGTGTGGTGTGGGTGTGTGTGGGTGTGTGTGTCCTCCAGCAATCCCTGTGCTGACGTACATGCTTATGAATGTAAACATAGGAAGGGCTTACTTTGGCCAGCTCCTGAGCCCTTGTTCCGTTTGGAGAGCTTTTGTCGTATTTTCCGAAAGGTTGCCCTGTAATGTAACTGACGGAGGGGGCGTAGGACGGCGACATCTGCACAGAAGAGAAAAGGAAAGCTTCTGCATTGGTGTGGGTGTAATTAGACTTGCTATTGATAGAAACAGAGCTGCCTGTACTGTTTATGTACTGCCAAAACTGCTGTTAAACTGGAGAGGCTGCACACACACATACTTATATACATATAATTAGAGAAAGACATAGAAAGAGGTGACAGGCAGAAATAGAATTAAAAGGCAAAAAATAGTATAAAGTTAAAGAGTATGAGAATGTTTGTGTGTGTTTTCTGTGTGTATTTACTTTTTAGACAGCAGTATTAAGATTATAATATTTCTGAGCTTTTAAGATTTCTAATTAGATGACAGTGCATGTCAGAGCAAACTCCAAGCCATGGGGTCAAAGGAATTATCTGCAGACCTCAGAAACAGGATTGTGT
>JAOUQW010000029.1:9671934-9682144 GCA_028565825.1 Olivaichthys viedmensis | reverse complement strand
ACAGAAATCCGGATGTAAATCTAGATCCCTAATGAGCAAGCCAAAGGCGACAGTGGCAAGGAAAAACTCCCTGAGATTTATACCCCCAAAACCTCTGTCATTTAAACTCAGCATCTTTACTGATTTTTTTTTAAGCAAATCGACCACTGTTCACAACACATTCCCTCACACACAGTTCCTCAACCAAAAATAACAACTGTCAACAAGTCATTCTGTGTGTTCTAGCATTTGGGACGTTTCATATGATGGCTGAACTTCTAGAATAAACACTTACTAGACTTCTAGCATTTGGGATCTTTCTCGGGTGAGCCACGCTATCATCCCATCCAGTTCCCCAGAAACATATCGGAGTGGTGGGTACTGACAGTAGCAGTGGTCAACATTTGGATTTCACTAGGGAAACACTGTGTTTATGTTGATGTTGATGTTTACATGCACACACGTCACACCTTGACCATATAGAGAGAGAGGGAGCTGCGGCCTCCATGCAGACGTATATAAACATTCTTTTCTCAGACAGGCTTTTCTCAGAGCCTCTGCTCAGCGATGAGTGGGTCGTACAGGCATGTGTTCTTACACATGTGCTGTGGGAGGCTCGGTGAGTCAGATGCCTCGGCCACACAAGGCCAGGGTGTTTTCTTTTCTTTGCTTTGCAGAGTACAAACTTTTGCTCTGTTACTGTATTTTTCTATAATGGCTGTCTGTCCCTATAGGTTTTTGCATGAGTCACTAACCATGCTGACGACTGTTGGTGTCTAACTCCTACTCCCACAGCAGCGAGGCAAAGGAGGTATGAAAAATTAAAGGATATCATCATACATTGCAGTAGCGATGTTTACATGCCACCTAAATAACCTGATAATAATCCAACTATTATCGCAGGTGAAATAAATAATCCTTATGTATAGATCGAAATAGAGTAAACCGATCAAGGACAATCAGAATGGAATTTTAAGAATTTGTTAAATGGAAAAATAAACTGGTCCTGTGAGGAACCAAAGTTCATGATACAATTTTTAATAGGTTTAAATGTATACCGAGAGGTTTGATGCAGAGCCATTGAGCTAATGTTTCGAAGCAGAATGATGTGAGACACTAATTGCTTTTCTGTTCGATAAGGTCATTTGAAGTTTGTTTTGCATGCAAGCAATTAAAAACACATGCAAGCAATTAAAAACACTTGCTGACCTAATTTTGGCTGCTTGTTACACTTGGACAAGACTCACACGCTTTACGTTGTTATGGTAATGTTGACGGTAAATGTTGCTCCTTGTATGCACATGAATTTGATTTGGATGGTCTCTAACATGCATGTAAATGGAGCTTTTTAACAGATCGCAGCGTTTAGGGTACGTTTAAAGAGTTCATTCGGCATCTGCAATCGGAATTAATTTATTTAAATGGATGAAAATCTTTGCGTGTAAACATTTTAGCACCAATTCAGGTTAAGATGTTGGGGGGAAAAATCACAATTTGAAATGAGCAGGTGCAGTCGAGTGCAAAGGTTTGCATATCCTAGGACAAAATGAAATTAAATAATTTTTATTTCACAGTTTGTTTATTTATTTTACATTTATTTGCATATCACAAATAACAAACATGGTGCGTTAAAATATTAATAGTGAAAAAACTAAATTATATCAGTTCAAAAGTTTGCATCTTCCTTTCTGAATGTCATATAAATATTCTTTAAAATCTTATATGCCCAACCCTTGCCTTTGTAACTGCGTCCATATTTTTGGCGTATCTTATGAGCAGCTTTTATATCCTCTCAGTTCTGATGTCCAGCCCCCCAGTAAACATTCTTCTCTGTACAAACTCTGTCAGATGTAATTTACTACCTTCTTCAAATCAGGTCTGGATAATAAGCAGGTCATAACGAAACTTATTTTTAAAGTATTTTTCTGTTGATTTTTCCTGTTTTGTACTGCTGTCTTGTTGTAGGATACACCCACGTTTAATTTTTAACAATTCGGAAATCAATTTTTTTGTAGATAATTTGTAAAATGGAGGTACATTTTCTTCTTTTCCATTCAAAAACTATAGGGCATGCAAATTTTTGCCCTCAACTGTATTATTGGCATATATCATATTTCAGTAGTAATTTGCCACATCGAAATTGATTCTGTGTTGAAAAATCACCAGTTAATTCCACATGCAGTAGATTCTAGATGAGGGCGGTGGTAGCTGAGTGCAGCTCAGGTTAAGGTTCACTGCTAATGACCAGAAGGTTGTGAGTTCAAATTTCAGGACTGCCAGAGAACCACTGTTGGGCCCTTGTGCAAGACCCTTAACCTTCAAGTGCTCATCTTGGTGTTTGGATTGAATTCTGCTTTATTTGTAAGTTGCTTTGGATAGAAGCATCTGCCAAATGTAAAATATTCTGCAGCTACAGTAATACTGTAACAAAAAACTCCAACACACTCTATAATTAAACCAGAGGGGAAAAAACAGACAGCATGAATGTATTTCACTTCTCCTTTTCTGGCTAAACTCGCAGTTGGAAGTCCATGGCCATTGACGGTGAGGTCACAAGATTTCCTGTATACATTTGTTCTGATTGGCTGTCGGCTGGAGAGCCGGTTAAACAGTCGGTTTCATTCATGCTCTGTATGAGGGGGAAGTGCACTGACCTCAGTGCTCGCAATGGGGTTTTACCCGGATGGCGCTGTTTGGTATCGGTACTCACACTCACTGTGTTTTGATGCTCAGTTTTGATGATCAGGAGGAAGTGAGTTGGGAAAATCCCACCGGTTCAAGGTTCGACATTTTGAGTGACAATTGAATAAAAGGGGTGAAGTGAACTTGAACAAATACAGAAACAGACGGTAAAAACAACAATGGCTTTGGAGAAGTTTTGCATGCAAAATCTGTGTTTGAGATGAAGAGGAAATGGCTGTAGTGTAAGTTCCCATTGACAATTTCCTCGTGAGATATGAGTTAGGAAAGCAAAGCACGAGGGATTGCGGCCGTGACGCGTGTCACATAGCCATGACGGCTGTATTCTGCATCTGCTTTTCCATGGGGAAAGTATACTGTATACACATTTTGGCTTAAATGGGATGGTTATACACACTAACCCCACCCTGCTGCAGAAACTCCAGGTTGTCCAGACTGAATGTGGGTGTATGACCTCAAAGAACTTGAGAGCAGAGAATGACATCCAGCAGCAATCAGTGAATCTCTCATTTACATATAACCACTTAAGTGACACTCAAGTGACTTGATGTAAAGGGCCTTGATGAAGGGCACATTGGCAGGTCTTATCAGCTGGGATTAAACCTAAGACCTCTTCAGGTATAGTGAAGGTGTCCGACTGGTGTCTTCTGTCACTGCTGTGTCTGAGGTCTTTACTGATGAGGGCTCATGACCTTATTTCAGTGCAGCTACAGTATCAGCTTGATATTCTTTGAATCATTTAAAATAGTGCACCCAGGCGTGTGTTGAAATATGTCAATTTACTCCTCAGTACGCCCTCTCAAGCGTCACTCCTCTCAAGCAAGTTCGCTCCTGTTTGATGGATGTCTCAGGAGCGTCACAAACAGCAAATGATTTACACAACAGGCCTAGTTTGGAAAAGGAAAGTGATCTTGTAAAAATTGAAATGAAACCTTTGATTTTGATTAATATAGAGCAGAAGGGCATGACTAAATGTCTGCAGCAATTGTACACAACTAACTGATTCTTCATTTGTTTTTGCATTTTGCATTTAAAATTTTGAGTTTGTCTGCAATCATATACACCTGCTTCTCACATTCAGATGCTCCGGAATGCTTGATAAACTGAGTCAGGTGTGTTTATTTAGGAGTTTGGGAATAATTAAAAACTGGTCGATGTAAGGTATTAATATCAAGGCTTTTACTATAGAAATATTTCTGCAAACCAAGAATATTATCTTCTTAGGTTAAACTAGATGTGAGTTTTGTTGTGTTGGTTGTTGGCAAATTAAAATACTGTATTTTTGCTTGTGGCTCCTGAGTGGCGCAACTGTCTAAGGTTTCGCCTCATTTGACGGAAGATTGCATGTTTGAATCCCGGCAATGCGACAGCCCTCCATAGGTGGGAGTCCAAGGAAAGCATATTTAGCCCTGCTCTCTATTGGGAGCCTTCCTCTCTTTGCTCTGTTTAACACAGAAACCCTAGCCAATCACAGGTGTTTGTTAGCTCATGTATACAGAATAGGGTGCTTAGTGCTCTCCTCCAAGTGCATTCAGCTGCCCTACGATGCTGCATACGCAGCAATTCAAGATGCAGTAGTTGACTTCACATGTCTCAAAGGAAGCATGTGTTAATCTTCACCCTTACAGTTTGGTAGTTGTCATGCGAAAGGGGCGATTCAGTTAGCGAGTGGAAATCGGATACAAGTAAATTATGAAAAAACTGGGTAAAAATCAATGATCGCTTCCATACTTTTGGCCTGTAGTCTATTACACACTTGGAAAGTAAGGCAATTTGTGCCAGATGCAAATATGTTCAAAGTCACAGACCTTATAGTTTTTTATTTTATACTTTTCTTTTCTGTTTGTTTTTTAAACCTATAATTAATCACGCTCATTATCTGCTCCTGTCGGTTGTTGCATCCAGGCTCAAATTTGACCCCAAATAAACATCACAGGGCAGTAGACAGAGCAGGGCCTCACACACGGACACACACACACACACACACACATTGCCCTCTGTCTCTCATGTGTCCCCTGACCTGCCAGAAAGGAAGATTTAATCCCTTAATTTGCTAGGATCGCTGTTAAACAAAGCCATGCTTTTAGGAGTAGCCCTCTAATTGAGACAAGTAATGGTCATTTCCTCCAGGAGTGCCTTGGAATGTTGGACAGGTATGTTGGGAACCTGTGACCCCTGACCATGCCCTCGGTGACATTAAAGCTGACCCCGCATGAACTGCAACTCTCCAGCGGCCTTTTCCCACCAAACCCTTGACTTTGATGTCTGTTCCGAAGGGGTTTCCCATAATCCCTCTCTCTTCAGGCAGGACCTTTCAGGAACGAAGCATCTACCAGGGGTAATATGGAGGGGGCAGCCCACTGCTAAAAGTACCCCCTTGCTGGTCTTCCTTTTTGGGGAGGGGGATTTTGAGCTCATTCCTCTTAATTTAGCCCGGGGTTAGTGATGTCAGCAAAAGGGTGGGGAAGTGTCAGGGGGCTACCAGATCATGAGAAGGAATGACAGTGCTCTGCATTGATGTAAACACTAAGAATAACATTCGTCTGATGGGCCGTCAAAGTCCCAGCGCCGAGCCGGGGAGCTTTAAAGTGAACAACTTCCTGGACAAATTCCAAGGTATCATAAACCACTTACGTTTTAACTAAGCCAGGAATCAAAAAGACAAATAATGGTAAACGTAGTTATCCTCCAGACCGTACAGAAAGTTCCTCGTTAGCGTACTTGGATATCGATTGTGTTGGTGCTGAGAAGAGAGTCTCTAATTGTAGGGTAATTTTTTAGCGCTGACGCAGGCTCCTTAAGCCATTTTTTTCCCCCAGCTGTGTTCTCACCATTCCTCCTGGCTTTTATGTCATGAGGAAAACTCACCCTCACACGCACACACATATACACACTCCTGTCGTTCCCAGTACGAGAACCAAAACAAAAGAAAAGGTCAGAGCAGCTGCGGCACTGATTCTAGGCCCTATTTATAAATCCTGACATCATCAGTACCATTCGCCATTGCTCTCATACTGTATTTAAAGGCACTCCATGCTCACAAAATAGCCCAGTCTGCGACAGCGAGTGTATTTTAACCAATGTGATGATGTCAAGGCGGCTTAAGGTTTTTATTCGTCCATGCTTTTACATTGTATTTGATTTGCTAGACGTCTTTATCCAAGGCAACTTACATTTGAAACAGACTACAAACCAACCATAAAGCTGAGAATCTAGAAGTGCTTCTGAGAACTATCTCAAATAGGAGTAGGAGGATCTTGGCTATTTATAGGCTGTCCATCAACCAAAGGGGTAGTAAACAGATAAAATTGGGTGTCTTCATGTTGTCTGTTTAAACAAAATGGCTGCAGATTTTGACTGAGACGAGGATGTTATCGTTTTGGGGTTTTTTGTCACCTCATCTGAGAAAGACGACATAGAGTTGCATCGTCTCGGCAGTGTTGGGCAAAATACTTAAAAAATTTAGTTAGCTAAGCTACAACTTAGGCTACTCTACAAAAACAGACCTCATCTACATTAATACTATCCTTCAAAGAAACGTAGCTAGCTACACTACAAGCTACATGGTAAAAGTAACTTAACTTATGAAGTCACATCCATAATTGATGCCACATCTTCTGCTAATTATAAATAATAATCAATTGAAGCTGACCAGTGAACAATTTATCATATTTTTTTATTACCAATCTTTTTGTTGTCCCTAAACATTGACTCCATTGTGTTGACTTAAAGAAAACAGAAAAGAGCCTCCAATCACCTGACAAGAAATACATAACTTGATGGATTAGGAATTGATGTGTAAATTATGTATATTGTCGCTGTCCAATGAAAAACATGTATCTCCAAAATTCCAATTCTTCAGGAACACGAAAAAACACTTTTTCATATTATATATCATACACAATAAATCCAAAATTCACGGTGTGATTTATCACCTTTTCATTGGTCATTTAGATGTTAAATGCTGTGGGGTAGATGGAGGTTTTTGCCCACATTCCATATATGATAAAAAGTAAAAAACGCAACAAGTGGAGATACATGTTTTTCATTGAACAGCGACGATATGTAAAATAATGTAGCGTTAAACAACGATACTCCACTACATGTTCAACTCTTACAAACTACCTGATTTAAAAAGCAATAGCGCTCCCACCTCGCTACTGGGAAGTGTAGTTACAGTTATATCCTCACTATTTGCAGCAACGCAACACTACTGCCCAACTTTGCGTCTTGGACAAGCACTCCTCATCCCTTATAGTCGAAGCTCCTTTCCATTCCCACCCCCTTTATACTTCACTACTCACTAATCACTGCGGAGTTGGAGGGCATGTTTGGAACATCCTTTTTTGGAGAGTGACTTTTCCAAACTTCGGAAGCCTGTTCGGAACAGAGCATAAACCAACCACAAGGGTGTTTGTTCCTCAAGAGCGCATCATTGGGTCTCTGGCAGTCCTGGGATTTAAACTCACAGTCTTCCGATCACTGGCTTAGAACCTTAACCACTGTGCTATTAATACCCACTTCTTTTATTCGTGCTTTGCTCCACTTTGCAATGAAATAGTCCACGAGGCAATGTGACATCAGAGGACTGACACAGGGGAACCCCTGTATGTGTGTGTGTGTGTGTGTGTGTGTGTGTGTCTTTGCTAAGAACATAGTTTTAACTAGTTTAGTAGAAAGTATAAAGGATTATTTTAGCCCAGAGCACACTGACCTAATATTCTCAACAAACTCATACAGACGTTGGCAGCTGCCCTACAATGTTCCAGATGAAGAACTGACAAGCGAAATGAACCAGTGCGAATGAGGGAAGAACATTCTTGAGATTCCCAGCAATCCCCCAAAGGTACAGCAGACTGACCCATCTCCAACGTTTGGATTAGAGATGGCTTGGCCAGTGTGCTCTGGACTTAAGGAGACAAGCTTGTGTCCTCTCCTCCTGTCTGTCTGTTCACCTGTTTAAAAGCAGCGGCGGGTTAAAACAACTGTTGAGGAGATTGGCCATGACTTTTGATTGATAGGCAGGCAAGTGTTCCCTTAGCGGCAAGTGGTGAAGCTATCTACCGCAAATCCAGAGGGGTCACACCTCAGTGTCGCTGTCATCCTCAGGTGGCAAAATGGGGTTAGGGTGTTAAAAGTGGCGTGCTTATTACGGTGTGCACCAGAGAGGAATGTTGTAACAGACCTTTCCCCCCTGAGCTTTGCTGAGTGAAATGTCAAAGGCTTCCTTAAGGTTATAGTTTACCATGGTTTTACTGTGATACACTATGGTTTTACTATGCTACTTCATGGTAGCTGTGGTTAGAATACGTTAAATTAGGTGCATAATTCTACCACGGCGCTCCCCCACCTTTGGTTTCTGTGAACAGCAAGCGTCGATAATAATAATGATGATATAACACAGTTTAATTGCTTTATAGAGAAATGTTATAATTGCAAAATTGTAAACAATGTAAAATGTATTTCTTCGATCCAAGCAATTGTTATTCATAACAGCAATGTTGAGAACTCCCTATCATACCACACATTTTGAAAGGTACTGTCCTGCTAAAACCCAATTTAACCCCTTGAATATCACTACGTGTATTACATATACAACCATGATGCTATCATAGTTTTACTCTGCTGCTTTATGGTAACTATGTTTCTTACATATTTAACATATATAGTTGTTATACCATGATATTAACCATTGTTTATAAGCCATGATTTGCTTTTGCGACCAAAAAAATCTTAATCTTCGTAAGGACAGTAAGAACTGGTCAAATGGATACATTCTTTTGTATTCGGTCAGTAACATATTCAGTTTGCTCTTACATCATTAACGTGTAGGCTCATAAGGATACCACACAAATACATGGAGCATGAGCTAATAAGACGTCCATTAGGAGGCAGTATGAAAATGTGTTCTAGAGCACAGGTGTGATTTGCGGTCACAGTTCCTCTGACCTCATGACTGTCACTGAGACTTTCCTGGCAGTGAAGCGAGTGTGTGTGGTCAGTGTCTAACAGGCAGCTAAAGTGTCATCATTATCCTCTGAGAAGCATGGCTCAGAGATAACGCTACCTATCAGATGAGCCAAGGTAACGTGTGCATGTCACTCTCTCTCTTTCTGTCTCTCTCTCTCTGCTGAACAAGCACCCGCTATAGCGTTCCTGTCATACCTGCCCTCTTCATACGAGATCCTCGCCGCCTCTTTATTTCATAGTCATTCAGGTTTAGTTCTCCCAGCATAGAGATAGAACAGCTATATAGGAAGACACGTCTTGTTAATATTTATTAGACAACTACAATCTTGAGATAGAAAGAACACTAATAAAAAAAAAAAAACATTTGTATAGTCTGTATAGTAGCTTGCCCACCAGGGATTTGGCTTCATTACCAACTCTAGTGCATTGATGACTAATGAACATGTCAACATCAGTCAAATATATAAGCATTCTCGCACTTGTCTCTCTCTCTCCAATAGAGATTGTGTGTGTGGAGGCTGTACGTAAGCCCGTCTGCCATGCAGCTCAGTCATCGATCATCACCACGGCAAAGTGAGTCAGTCCTGCCGAACTGAACAAAAACAGGATGCTGAGTGAGTTCCAAAAACAGATCATTACTCAGCAATGCAAAAAGCCTAACCTTGCTATGAATCATCTAGATTTGTCTTTTTGATCAGATTCACTCAGCTTGTTGGCATTTCGAGCCGGGCAAACGCAAGGCAAAAAGAAAAAAAAAACAGAGAGTGAATTCGAGGCAGAAAGACAGGCCACATGACGTTGTGGTTAGTCTGCTGCATTATTAGAGTGTAGGCTAATTGCACAAAGCAAGTTTGAGAGAAGTAATCTAGGCTATTTTAAGGAAAAGAATAGCCTACTACATTTGGGGGAGGACATACGCATTGCGAGAGAGAGAGAGAGAGAGAAGGAGGGGGTGAGGGTGGAAGGATAGTGAAAAAAGGGGAGAGGGAGAGAGGGGACAGGGCGGGGAGAGACTCTGAGAGAGGGAGGGGTAACGGGGAGAGCGAGAGGGCATGGAGTGCATTTACCATTCAAACAATGCTATGGCGGGAAAGCGCAGGAGCAGGCTGGGGGGTTGGGGGTAAATGGGAGTCTTTTATCTCGAGTTTCCCACATCCTGCTGCCGAGTCTGAACTCGGCCACCCAATTTGAAAGTATGCCTGGTATGCGCCCATCTTCCTCAGCGCTCCGGTGGTGTGACCACCATTGTTCCTTGCCTAAATAAAGCCGGAGGGCCACGAATGGGGAAGAAACTTTCAAAGCGCTGATTCGAGATTAATGAGGTTTTGTTTTGTTTGCAGATCTTCATAAATGCCCCCCACCCCCACCACCACGACAACGACGACTCTCACCATCCTGGAGAGGGACGTTAACAGACTGTTCAAGAAACAGAACACCCGCAAAGCAACTGGACCAGACTCTGTGTCTCCTTCCACCCTGAAGCACAGCTGTCTCCGGTGTTCACAGACATCTTCAACACCTCACTGGAGACATGCCATGTGCCAGGCTGCTTCAAGTCCTC
>JAOUQW010000029.1:9637222-9659996 GCA_028565825.1 Olivaichthys viedmensis | reverse complement strand
CCTGAAGTGCTGAGATGGCCCCATCAGGCCAGGTTCTCACCTGCTTCAGAACCGGTTTGGCACATTTGAGCAGTGGTATGTATGCTGGAATTAGCATAACAGAGATGTAGTCCGAGCAACCGAGGTGGGGGCAGGGTGTAGCCTTGTATGCACCATGAATGTTGGTGTAAACAAGGTCCAGCTCCACGGGTCGCGAAATTAACATGTTGGTATAATTTAGGCAATACTTATTGTACAATGTCAATAGTTTGTGCACCTGGACGAATGTAACTTAGGTGGTCAGTTGTTGGCCAGACTCTGAGGTCGCCTTTTGTGCTTCATGTCCAAGCAGAACACAACATTGACACTCCCACGTTCCAGGATGACCACTGTAGAGTGCACAGGGCCAAATCTGTGTGTGACCTGTTCGACGAGCATGATAGAACAATTTGACTGGCCTGCAAAATCACAGGACCTCAATCCCATTGAAAACTTGTGGGATTATTTGGAACAGCAGGTGAAACGCAAAAAATAGGCACCAATAACTCTAGCTGAATTGTGCACCCAGTCAGTGGAAGAGTGGACTAAAATTGACAGGAACTGTCTCAAAACAGTCCTTATCTGACATGATTGGCGCTGTTATTAAGGCATTTTTTTAACATCCTAAATTTGTTCAAGGAACCCGACATAGGACTGCGAAACAAATTCAACACTGGGAATAAGGACAGAGTTTTGGTTGCACTGTCATTTAGCTAATAATCTCTGCGAGACTGCTAATGTTTAATAGTATGTTAGTCTCTTTAACACGTAAAGTTATGGATCCTGGTCCACCCATGTTATTGGGACAGACAGACCAACTCTAATATTGTAATTACCTATTAATCATCATTTAAGGCTTAATCTAAATCAAAACACTTCAAAAAAAAGTGTGTAGCGGTTCATAGATGCGGTAACCTTTTGAATTGTCACGTTTTGTTTTGATTCATAAACTAATAGGTAGGTAATTTAAAAGCCTGAATCGAAAACCTCAACCTTGTCCTTGCTTTTGTCCTTAAAACGTTTTTTTTTCTTTGCGCTTTCTTTTATGTTCTAAATATCCTGTTTACATCCTCTCATGTCAGACATCAACCTCTTGCGGTTAAAAACTGGAAAATGATCGAACAGTGTTAGCTTACGAACGCTGGAGTGGAAATCGCTCATCCTGTTCACGCCCACACGTTCTACAGTATTATAACATCATTTGTTTACATCGGGACAGACAGACAGCACTTTCTCTCCACGTCTGGGGGAAGGTGAAAAGCGTGGCCGGCTCTGACTGCGTGTTGGTGCGAGTGTGTGAAAGACAGAGAGAGAGACGTGGCCACGGAAAGAGCTCTTCCTGCTGGGGAAAGCACCCTCAAGGTCCGTGGGCGTACTGCTGTTCCCGCTCACACTCACCTCGCTGCTACCACCAAGTTCCTGGCCATTTAGAGATAAACATCTGTTTACCAAATCGCTTTTCATGGAAGCGCTTCGATGGCACCTCGATAAAAAGAAACTGCATTTTGATTTGTTGATGCTGGTGCCTTGGAGAGAAATTATGAATGAAAGAAAAGAAAACGTGGTGTGAGGTGTCAGGTTGTGGTCAAAGTCGGGGGAGGTTTTAAGGTGCTACGTGGGGAAATAACCCTGTGAGCAAAGTTTTTTTGAAATATATAAATAGACTTATCATAAATGTAGGTCTTCAATCACAACAAAATTGTTTCTGTGTCGGAAAATAGAGAGAATCTCACAACTCCTGAGCATGAAAAAAAAAGAGACGGCCATTGAATGGATGCATTTTGTGACCACAGTATTATAAGGTTCTAGCTGGCATTTTGGTCGAAAAAATGAGTTGAACCACATAAACTTCATCACTGGGGGATACTTTATTCTCCTGTGGTGTTATTTTTTTATTTTGCAAAGTTTTCGGTGTAATATTTGAAAAAATAAAAAGTTATATCTCTAAACTCACAGATAAACTTGGTTTTATAAGGTTCTATGTGCTAGCCAATCAGCATTCAGGATGAATATACAACATAGGCAGCTGGGGTAAATAATTATCCAGGTTCTGTTTACACGCTGACAGAGTGGAAACCTCACTATAGCGAGTCAGAAGAGAAAGAAACTTTCAGCTGCAGATGTTTTGCAGCGCAAGTGTACAAAACAGAATTGGTCTTGATCTGCCATATTCGCTGGTCTTACGATGTGTAGACGTTGTGGCACAAACGTCTACACATCAGTTTAAAAATGCCTTTCTCCGCTGAGTTATTACCATTTATTAGTAACTTATTAAGATTGAGGGCTTGATTAATGAGAAACAGACAGATAGACCCTTATAAAACCAAACAGTATTTGAGTTTATAGAATAATAAGGTTCTGTACGGCCAAACGGCCAGTGTTCAAAAATCCACTTTATAATCATCTCAGAATTTTGATCATATAAATTTGAAGTAACCTTAAAGTGTAGGCCTTGTTGAGATGTAAATGTACATTACAGTACTTTAGAGTTTTCTTAGCTAGAATGTCAAAACTTTGAAGCCCCATATCTCAGAACGACTCTTCACCCATATAGAACCTTATAATACTAAGGTCACGAATTGTTTCAGTGGTGCCTGGATCATGACATCTCGACTCTGGAGCTGCATCTTGACAATGATCTTGTGCACTGAATTAATTTTGAAGGCCAACATGATTATCACTCTTTGAGGGTTATTACATATGCTAGCACATTTAAAGCCTCACTTTCTAGAAGGTTCTGCCATCCCTGCTGAAAAATCCAGCTCGGTCTGACCAGCTACCATCTAATTTTAGACAAGCAGACAGACCTTTAATCACAATTAAAAAGTCACATTATTGTAAAATCCTCTTACAGTAAATGTGTATGTGTTACAAAGAGTGTAAAGTATTAGTCAGCGGCCTAGCTCAGCTAACCCGGTTATCTGGCATGTGGGTGGGGGAGCTACATATGTGTTGTCCTGTTCTCGTGCATTAAAATGTCATTAAAGCCCTATCAGGTCTACACACACACACACACACACTCACCCACACGCACACACACACACACACTCACACACACACACACACATACACCAACAGAAACACATGAAGCACTCCATCTCTCTTTCATATTCATTCACACACGTATACAATGGTGATGAGTCAAATATATTACTCTTACAGTAAAAACAAGAAAGCAGAATTATAAAAAAAAAGAATAACAGTCAATCTTTGGGAAAGGAGGGTTGATGGTATTTAAACTAAAGAAAGAAGCATGTATAGTATCTCACACACACACACACACACAAACACACACACACACATGTGGCCATAGTGAAAGTTTAGTGGCTTGGTAAGTATGGAGGAAGTGTTGGCCAGAGAACAATGCAAACCAGGATTTACAAAAAAAAAAAAGCACTCAGCTTCTCTGGGAAGTTCTTTAAATGGTAAAATGAAAGTAGGTGGGAACCAAACCAACCTTCCTGTCAATGTGAGGATGAAGTCTCTTATTTCATAGGCTAATAAAGTATTCATAGTGGATTTATTTCAAGCCCCTGTTTAGTTCAATAGCTTAATGTGTGTTTAATAGTTAAATTGTTTAAGTATATACATAGACGTTTATGTAGATCCATCACTAGAATCCGGTCAGTGGTGGTCCTATGGTGGTCCCTTTCAACTGTGCACAACACCTGGGCTACAGGCAGTAATTGTAGATCTACAAAATGCATTTATATGGTAGATGTACCTTATAAAAAACGTACTGGTTTGATGAAATTGGATGAATGGAATTAGCGGCAGCGTAAAACAAAAGTTCAATATTACAAATGAAATATTTACAGATTTCATATTGTACTTAGTGTTGAAGACTTTTGTGTGATTTTCTGTTAAATACATTTTCCCATCATTATTGTCTGCCACCAAATAATTAACAATATGTACTGAATGGCCATTTGATTTAAAAACTGAAAAAACAAAAGGGTGCTCTCTGTTGCCTACTTCCCAAACAGTAAATGTGTCAGCAGGGCCGTCCATCCATTTGGCTGGTGTGGTTAAGGGTCCACAGTGTGATTCATTTTTTAAACATTTTTTTTGTAATCTTTATTGTATTTCTCCCCACATTGCTTAAATTTTCAAGCAATTCTAACTGCTCATGCTCCTTTACATTTCTGAGCCCTAAGGCTTATTATCCCAAACTACATGGAAAACCGTTCAAAATGATGAAGCAAATATTATAAGTGTGAGTCGTGGGATTGAAAAAAACCCATCCACGGTTCCTTGGCGTTTAGGAGGTTTATGTTTTCCTAACTCCTCAAGTTAGCTAATGTTACAAAGGTAGCTCAAATTGAATGTTATGCATTTTAGCATTACCTATAGTTAACTTAATACGACAGTGTCGTAGCTAGCTATTTAACAATCAACTTAATGTAGCAGTGTCCTAGTTAGCAAGTTAGTTGGCTAAGCTGTAAGCTATGCTGTTTTATCTACTTTGCTAACGTTACAGAACGATGGAGCTCGAGTTAGCTAGAAGTTAGCTAGAATGTTAGCAAGTGACGCTTGGTTTCACAGTTGCTAGCGCGATATTTGGACTGACGTAATGTAAACGTAACACGTTAAAAACAAATAATTTTGTCATGTAGCCTTTTTATTTTTATTTTTATTTTACTAATTCTGTGGGTGTTTATCAGGTAAAATTATCAGTGAGATGAAAAATCCCACATCACAGACCAGGAAACAGAGATGTGACCATACTGTGGGATCAAAACAGATGCTAGCTTTTGTCAATCCCATTAGCAAAGGTGGTAGAGGTAATACACACCAGTTTAACCACTGTTAGTTTTCCTGTTAGGTTTATTAACTTGAATATAGTCTCAGTGACTGCTTGCGCAACACTGCGTTTGCTTATGTATTAAAAACTCTGTTCCTCGAAGGCCCAGCACTTCCATCGTTGACTCACTTCCTTCCTGCCGTGATCCGCTTCCTGTGTTTCCTCACCAATCTGCCATTCGCGACCGCTGCCAACTCGTGTAAACGGGGCGCCTGGCAGCCATGCTAACTTGCCCACAGCCTAAAGAAGCTTCATTCACACCCTTCCCTTACTCTTTCCTCCCGTCTGGACCGTGGGCGGCTCATGCAGTCACTCTGTGTCCTTGGCATGGAGCTTTTGTATTAACACCCAGTATGGAGGAGGATAGCAACGTGTCAGACCTTGAGCTATAACAGGATGCCAGTCTCTAAGCAAACTACAGCCTCACTTCAGGCTCTTTCATTCAGTGATGCACTGAATGAATCTCTGCATGCTGTTCACATCACACACATGACTTTTTCAGTTCACTGTATAGCTTTTACTTTAAAAAAAAACAACAAAAAAAACCCCCACACAATCTGTTTCGACAATTTACAGATTTAGGAAAATGGTGGATAAAACTCAGAGAGCACAAATACTATAAAAATTGTGAATTAGATGTTTCTGCCAGACATTAATGCAACGGCTAGATTTCAGTCAGAGAGAATGTTTTTACATACATCTTTTCAGGACAAAGAAAAGTCATACGAGTCATCAAGCTTAAAGGTGGGGTCAGTGATTTGTAAGCCCGAACACTTTGTAATATTTTGCTGATAATATTTTATTATCAGCAGCTGATAATCCATCCAACCAATCAGGACAACAAGGCATCTCTACTTGCTTGTGAATCATGTTGCCTGCCGATTCAGAAAGCTTCCCCTCTTGCACTAGCATTCAGGCGTTCTAACCTATACAGGGCATGTGCATGTGCTTTATGGGTGTGGCTCTGCAGGGAGGGGCTTTTGAGCTTCAGCTAACTTCTGCCAAAATCTCTGAGTATACCTTTATATCTTTATAACTGTCTTTTTATGGGCCAATTTAATCCAGGCCAGGCTAATAATACCACAGAGATATTTAAAGAACTGCAAAAAGGTCGTTAGCATTAGCCGCAGGGACGTAGCCAAGACTTCAGGGCCCCCTGAAAGAATATGGGCCCAAAACCCCTTTTAATTTCATATTGTGTTTTGTATACATTCAATTTAGTTAGAATTTTTGTGGGGCCCCCCTCCTCCAGCCGTGGGACCCTTGAATTGTTACCACCTTTCACCCCACTAGCGACGGCTCTGATTAGCCTCATTCATTTTAATGGGGTTTGCTCACTGGAGCATTGTCTACGGGGGACGTACGGGTCCTGGACCCTTCTATCTTTGGGTCATGGGGTCTTACTTCCAGGGCACATAATTAGAGTCAATGACCTGAGTCTCAAATACTATGAATGCTGAAATATGACATGATTGGCTGAAGCACCAACTTCAAATCGGTTGCATGAACTATGACGTAGACGGAGGAAACCATTTCACGTGCCACTCAAATCACTGGAGAAAGGAAAAACCAACACATAGAGACCGAAATGTCTCTTAGAAGAAAATTTCTCGTCAAAGATTTCAGCTAATTTTGAATGTAAGTCAATGGGGGAAACCCTGCGCCTCTGGCCTGTCCCAATAATGGGCGTCCATGGACGTCTCTGGTCGGGTTGGTCCTCACTGAGAAAGAGACTGTACTTCTGAACTAGGCCTGTGCTTATTAAGCAATAATTCCAGTGAAATGTCATCTATCATCACTCTGCTCCATCCGTTGCACTGAACTGAAAGTGCCTAGGGCTTGTTGTCTTTAAGAGGAATACAGGGTCAGGGGAGCTCAGGGAGGCTGTTTCTCAGGCCTTCCTGTTCACAAAAGTGGTAAAGGATGTGTTTTCGTACCCCACCATCTGCCTTCAGGAATCTGTCCCACTAAAACATCAATGACACCACACACACACACACACACACACACATATGCATTCGACTGAAACGAAAGACACAAGCCCAAACGCATGGGGGAATTAGACGGAAAAGAGGGAAACATTCCAGAGATGCCAGAGCCTTGTGGAGGACACAGAGACCATGGCCTTCCGCCCCCACCTTTCTCCTCACACACATACGCACACACACACACACACACACACACATACATAGCCTGAGCATGTGCAACCACTGAGGTTCAATTGAAGCCAAGTAATACACTAGGAATTCACTCTCTTCAAAATGTAACCATGACACACCGCTGATCCCAAGTTTCTGTTTGTCCAAAAGAAGTAAAACAGTGTTGTAGGCATAAAAAACATGTCATGTTGTCATTCTTCCTATGAGAGTCGCATGAATGAGCTTGTCAGATAGCGGGAGAGTGTTGGATAACAATAAAATGGATTGTGTAAGAGCTTTTCCTGTGAAGAGCATTCTGGAATAACAATGGCACAGTCAAGGCCCTCAGGGTCAACACACACACGCACACGCACACACACACTCTCTCACTTCATTTCCCTTTTGCAGCTCGTAGGAAATCCAGCTTCCTACATCACACTACAGCTCACTGGCTCTGTTCTCTCAACAGGATTAATGACGTGTTTTGTTTCCTCATTCGTTATCTTTTGTTATCTCTTTTATGCCTTTATTTGTTTATATCTTATTTATATTAGTCTATCTCTTAGTCATAACCGCCCACCTCTGCAGATATGATTCGCACGTGATGTGATACAAGAATAACTGCTCTGAAAAAACAGAATAGCCTGTCACTAATTTTGCAGGGTGGGTAGCGAAGAGGGAATATTCTGTATCTTAATGCAGATGCTCTCAATCCAGTGCTCATGAATCCCAGACATATTTTTATTGACTTCCATTTAAACGTGTTGATCCTACAGCCTTTACCTGTCTCATGTGTGTTTGGAGCTGGAGCAGGTAAACATGCGGATTGGCTGCAGTCCTGGAAAACTGGATTGAGAACCTCAGTCCTTTTTACCAATGGTTCTCTGTCCAAGTTGCCCCCCACTCTGCAGTTTTAATCCTGTTTACCTCATTGTATATTTGCAAAATCTCTGTTACAGCAGAGGAATATATTGAGACCCTGGACTGATGATAGAACACCAAAATATAGTGTGATGAAGAATTACAGTGTCACTGTTCAACCAACTACTGCCTGCAGTCACGTTTTTTTCCTCCAAATCATGTGCTGCCATCTAGTGTCTGAATACATGAACTACACAAACGTCATTTAATTCTTCAGCAGCACATTTTGACAACAGCTATGAGGAAGGGGAACGTGGATATGACGATTGACTATAGTATGGTGAAGAAGAAGAAGAAGAAGAAGAAGAAGAAGAAGAAGAAGAAGAAAAATATGATGATGATGGTGGTGATGAGGGTGAGGTTGATGGTGAAGAAGAAGAAGAAGAAGATAGTGGTGGTGGTAAAGATTGTGGTGATGAGACTCTTGAAGATTTTGATGATGATCATGAACATGATGGCGATGGTGATGATGATGATCTTAAAAATGTTGATGATGATGATCCTGATGGTGATGATGATGGTGATGATTCTGATGGCGATGATGATCCTGATGGTGATGATGATGATGGTGATGATGATCCTCATGGTGATGATGACGATAGTAATAAGGATGATGATGATGATAACAATGGTTATGATGGTGATAATGGTGGTGGAGGTGAAGATGGTGAGGGTGATGCTGATAATGAAAATGAGAGTGATGATGATCATAATGGTGGTGGTGAGGGTGAGGTTAATGATGATCATGATAATGATGAGGTTGATGAGACTGAGGTTTATGGTGATGATGATCATCATGATCATGATGGTGATGATGATACTGATCATCACCATCATCAAGATGATGATAATGATGGAGGTGATAAGGGTGAGGTTTGTGATGATGATGATGACGATGATGATGAGGATAACAGTGATGGTTATGGTGATGGTGAGGTTTGTGATAATGATGACGGTGATGATGATGGTGGTGGTGGTGGTGATGGTAATTTATTTTTAGCCAATTTTTGATAACCGGCTAAGGTCTACAAGTCTACTGAACAACTGATACACTAACCTTTTGCCACAATAAGTCACCTGAACATTTAATTCATAGAGTACAAAAGAGGTGCTGAGATTCTAAGTGTAAAAAAGAAGAGAAACAATGCTATTTTTATTCATATTTTAATTTGTAAAGCCACAACCAGGAATGAAATAAACAACGCCTGGAGTTTAGTAGAGCCTGTGGTAAAACTTTTGGTGGCTAGATTTTATTAATCAACATACTTTGTTTTTACAGTTCTTAATGTCAATATACATAACTGCAGTTCTAATTATGAAAACTCTTCATTGAGACTTCGCCTGAATTCATGTGATTGGTGTCAGGGGCCTATTTCATCTATTTCATTATGCATGCAGGGAACTTATAGAGTTATTACATGACATTGGGTTTGCTGAAATGAAAGGAGTTAGCTAACAGTGTTTGGATAGGAGGTGTTTTGAAGGTCATTAGGCAGGGCTTGTTTATTAACTACGTGGGCCGAAGATCACCAGGCAGGGCTTGTTTATTAACCCCTTAAACTCTCTAGGACACGTTAGTAGTTACTGAATAGTAAGACACAAGATGAAGGGATTAACTACATGGGGCGTATGAAGCCAGATCTCAGGGCTACTGATATTCCATTTATTCATGAGAAATGGAGCTGGAAGCACCGTGGTAGAGTTGAAAGAGAAATGAAAGTTACCACACAAGCATCTAAAGTGGCCTCTATCAAACAGGATCAACTCAAATCAGTCTATCTGACAAATACAGATAGCATGTCTTATGTCACATATGACTGTACATAACAGTATTAAAAAGCGTAGTCAATAATTCTACTGTTATGATGTAACCCTCAGGGATATAGTTTGACTCCACTGAGAAAAAAATACAATAACTGAATCCATTAGAGTCAAGGGCAAAAGCTTGCATCCCTTTAGGACAAAATAAAGGACGAAGACATTTTGAGTGTGTTAGGTTTTTTACAAATGTTGCTTCATTTTCACAAGTAACAAAAATGGTCAAACAGTGTATGTTTAGATATTAAAAGTGGAAAGACAAACAAACAATTGTATCGTTTACATTTCCCTTCTTTTGATTCGTGAAGTAAATATTCTGTATATGGCAACTCTGTATGACCGAGAGGCTCACGGCAAAACTTTTTTAAAACAATTTTTCTGTTGATTTTGCCTTGCGCTTTGGATTGTTGCAGGATACACCCACATTCCACGTTCAACATCTTGGAATTCAATTTCTTTTTTTGTAGGTCAATTGTAAAACACAGGTATATTTTGCCTTTTCTCCATTCAAAAACTATGGGGGGATGCAAACTTTTGCCCTCTACTGTAGCTGCATCTTTTTAGTTGACCTGTCAAAGAGATTCTCATAAAGCCCACCCCTTAGTGTAATACCGCTCTCCTATTGGTTGACTCCATTGCACCTGTTTGCGGCTTTGTCCAATCACAGATTGGAGCGCCGTTCCAAGATGGCGGCGTCCATCGCGAAGTATCATCCTCTCACTTTCTGTTGACAGAAGAAAACCCAGCAGCGTTGACTCGTTTTAACAGTGCGATTTATTTGGTTTTGATACGACAAGAAACATCGTAGCGTTTTTAATATTCACCATCACAACCACGGCGTCGCCGTAGAGTGCGGTTTTCGTTTTTATTGCGCGAGGAACCGGCGCTCTCCAGCCATGGCCGCCGACAATAAAATCCATTTCTGGAGGAGGAACGCCAAGGGTCCCGGAAGGTGAGCCGAGGATCTGAACCGGATCTTTAGCTTGTAAATATGAACATCTTGGTGCATTTTAGTCATTTAGAATCTGCATTTCACCACCACTTTTATGTTTATGCCTATTGCATATGCAGTCGCTGAATTAACATGTTCAAGCCCAGTGGGAGCAATGTGCCACTTAACATCTGTAGTTCAGGCTCATTTTTCACATGCACTCAAATGCCAGTTGATTTTAAATGCACCTTCCTTGTATTTATCTGCACATGTTGGCCATTTTTGGAGGTATACCGTTACTGACTGTGTACCTTTTGTTGCGATGCACAATTTATTAGCCCCCACTCTACCCTGTCCATCAATGGAAAGGGACCACCACTGACCGGATATTATTTGTGTGATGGATCGTTCTCAGCACAGCACAGCGGTGACAATGACATGATGGTGTGTTTGATTTGATTGTGTTTGATTTGACTGGTATGGGTGTTTCAGGTGCAGAAGTGTTGCTGCTCAATGTCACTGCCGGGATGAGAAACAGTCCACCAACCAGAAATCTCCAGCCGATAGTGGTCCTATGGGAGGAAACTGGCCCTAATGAATGGCTATTACATCTCTTGCAAGGTGGACCAACAAGCTAGGCGGGTCTAATAAAGTGGCTATAGTGTTTAAAAACCTGATGCACTTGTACTAGAGCAAAGCCCACTAATATGCCACTACACTGTCAGTGTCACTGCTAAGAAATGGTCCACCACCCAAAAAGCATCATGTCAGTGGCGGTCCGTTTCCATTGACCATTAAGAGAGGGGGGAGGGGGGCTAACAAATTGTGCGTACCAACAGATGGGCTACAGTCAGTACTTGTATACCTACAAAGTGCATCTATACAGTTAGGTGTACCTTATAAACTGGTAACTGAGTATATGAGTCAGTAAGAGCATTATGAAATGTTCACTTAAGCCGTTTAAAGCAAATTGCGTAACCTAATCGTGGGCCATGCAAACTAACGTAATGAAGTCCATCCTTTACCGCACTTCAATGAATCACTTTGTGCCACTTTGTGTGGTCGTAATAAGAATGACTTGCTTGAGAATGTGTGTTGATGCATTGAGAGATTTCGGCTTTGCGGTTTTACTCTTGTCTCATTTCAGTCGTGTTTAAAAAAGGAAGTCCTAACTGCCGCTACTGTCATAGAGTCTTAGGTACTTCCCAAAGAGTGAACCTCGCCTGTGCTTTTGTTTTTGAAACTACCTCTGATCTTGTGTAATTATATATTTTAGTAGGATTAAGTTTAAGGCTTGATTTTTATTTTATTTTTGTCTAGTTGGAGTCAAGGCAACTGGACGTGTATAAGATATTTCACCACTTTTTCCAAGGGACTTTATCAGTCCTACTCACTTTATCTTGCTCATACTAGACCTTTCACATGAACTGGATGGCCTAAAATCTTCATAGACAGCTTGCTTGCTTTCCCTTTAAGCTTTCTAAAACCAATTTTGAGTTTTGGAGTGTGTGCGCGATGGCTGTCTTACAGACTGGTTCAGGTTTCTCTTACTTGGGAGGCCAGCCAACTGCTGATGTTCGGTTATGATGAATCACAATCCCAGTGCTGAGTGATTAGTAATGCTCTTATACACATTAGGGCTATCAAATGCCTTTTAAATATTGCATTTGGATTTTATTTACTTAAAATAGTTAGTATTTAATTGCATTACAACATTAATTAGCCTGTGATTTTTATATTGCCACAGACAGAACAAACATTGTATTGCATAATCAACAGAAAGTTAAAAATTGCGCCACTTTCAAAAATCTCGAGGAGGCAATATTAGAATTTTCTCCTAAATGTTTCAGATCAACTTTGAATTATTTACCCATTATAATGTTATTTGTCGCTGATATCTAGCTAGATTCTTAGGCTACCCGGGATCCACATAAAAATCTGCCTTTTAAACTCGTTTTTACACAGGAATATATATATAGATTCATTTAAAAATTATAGCATATAGGTTGCAAACATGTTAGTTAACAGTATGGCTCGGTACATAGTGCAAATTGCTATTGGACTTATTTCAACTGGGTTCATTGTGCTTGCTGCAATGGGCGATTTTATGGGTTCATTGTGCTTGCTGCAATGAAACGGATTTTATATATATATATAAAATCGCCCTTTGCAGCAAGCACAATGAACCCAGTTGAAATAAGTCTAATGGCAATTTGCACTATGTACCGAGCCGTACTGTTAACTAACATGTTTGCAACCTATATGCTATAATTTTTTTAATGAATCTTTTTAAATATAAACATTGCAACCAGATCACAATGCATTCTAGAGAAGTTCTGCTCCTGAAGTCTACAGTCATGTTGACTAGATTCCCTTGAATCTTCAAGCTGTCATCTAACAAACTTCACTTGAGCTAAGAACCCAATGCAGCGCCCCTTTAAATAAAAAAATCTTGACAGGGTTTGCTCGAAGGAGAGCGTGTGTTAAAAACAGTGCTGGAACGCAGCCAAGGCCTCTGATATCCTACAAGGACACTTGGGACGACGCCCCTGACTTTTTACCACAACCCATTTTGCAACCAATGAACTGAAAGATCCTTCTGGTTGGACTTGTGTGCGTTTGCTGTGGAGGATCCGTTGTAGCTGGAGGGCAATGGGTGTGCTTCTACTGTAATATTTGGTCACGTGGTGTGTGATCTCTGACTCGTGATTGGTCAAGGGGAGTTGGTGAATATAGAATATGAAAACGATACCATGCGCTGTTGTGCAAGCCTCAGCCTGTTAAGAGTCACATGGTTGTGAATAGTATAATAGCACAAGACCATGTGCACCAACTTTTCAGTGCTGTGTCATCAGTGTTAGGCATTAGTTTTGTTTATACAGCGCCTTTCTCACACTCGAGGTCACTTTACACTGATAATCACAAAAACAACTCAAAAGATACAAAAACATGGGCTTGTGGAAAAGAAGATAATACAAAAATATTTGTATTTAATTTCTGTGTAAAATACCAGGTCAAAATTGACAAAAATTGACTTCTGTGGTGATGTATTTTTCACGGCAGGTAGGAGCTCTGTATTGTAACATGTACGTCTTTTCACTATAAGTCGCCACACCTGCAAAAAATAAATGCGTTTTAAGCCCTATTTGGAGGGTATTAGTTTCTCAGGGTGACGTCCGTAATAAAATATTTGCTCCTTCTGGATAAAAATCTTGCATCCGGATGACTATTAATGAACACGGCACAAGGAAGTATATTGCAGCTTCTTTTCTTATGAACCCGGATGTTTGCGTCACACCTGGTGATATGATCATATTATTGGATACATGTTTTCATAGAAACCTACAATCATGATGTTGTGACACACGTACAAATATAAAGTGAATGTGTATATTGGCTGTAGCTGTTATTATCATAACAGCCCGTTGTATCAGCTTGCGGGATCTATTCATTTCTAATTAGCTCCAAGTGAAGATATGAAGACAGAGTTATACGACCCATAGCAACTGCGTTTTGAGAGACTATTCCAAGGCATTCATCTTTTTTTTTTTTTTGATTGCTGCAAATCTTTTCTATTAATGCGTGCAGAAAAAACACTAAATATGGCGAGTAGCAGCAAAAAACCCTTTTTTTCCAATGTAAAAAAAAATCTTCTTTTTTTCCAGCGCAAGAGGTGACATGTCCTTAGAAATAAATTCACAGAGTAAAGACTGTAAAAATAAATAAAAAAAATAATAATAAAACGTTTTATTTTTTTTATCACGCCAGCTCTCTGTGTAAAACGAATGTCACCTGAGTAGGGCTTTATAGTCCAGGATATTCTCTGTCCATATAGAATCACTTGAAAATGGATAATGGATAAAGAAGGCCATCCTTCCCACCCAGAGAGGATGGCTATGGCATCATCTGGATTTAAATTTCTCGACAATAGGACCTCAGACAACTTGGACAGCTTCTTCACTCCTGGGCTCATTTATGACCCAGTTATGTTTGATATGGACTGTACTAATAAAAAAAGAAGACATGTGTATTTTTAGTTTAATATCATAATGATAATTGTTAGAACATCGTTAACTTGAGGTCAGTGCTTCCTTACATTTACTGCCACATATGCAAGTTTATCCAACCAGAAGATTCAGTCTGAAAGTGTGGAGCAAATGCATCTGGGTCACCAATGGAAAAAAAATATCATTAATAATGCCCACTTGGCTCCATTTAGCTTTATATTTAATGAGTCCAGCTGCTCCATGAGACGGGAGCTGCTGTCAGCTGGGTACTGCAGTAGATTAGGAAATGAAAGTTATTTATATTGTAATTATTACATTAATCCACAGCGAATGCACCATTAGTGTAGTGGGCTAGCCATAACCCCAAAATGCTGTTTTCTAATTGCTTTGTAGGGTGTCTGTCTGTCTGTCTGTCTGTGTGTCTGTGTGTCTGTGTGTGTGTGTGTGAGAAGGAGAACAGGATGGATGTCTACCATGTGGTGAAGATAACAGTTGCCTCTGGCCGAGTGATTAGAGGACGGTAGCTTTACTGGGGAAGTCTCCCTATTTCTGCCCGTTAACACATTATTTGTCTTTGTTCACGTTAAAAATGATTAGAGCCAAATGTTTTAGTTCAGACACAGTTTGGGTTTTTTATTAATTCATTCTTTTTTTATTTAAATTTTATTTAAATTTATTTATAAATTTTTTGCACCAGTACGTTTTTGTGGCCTTGTGCAGAATCTGCAAACTATTGCCATTGCCTCTGGAAGTCTTCTTGTGCACTGTAATGCAAAGCGATGCTGCTGCTTTTATTTTCTTGAGACCAAAGCCCATACTATTTGTCCCTGTTTATAAAGATTGCTGAAATAAATCACTCCGCTTATGGATTAGTGGTGTGCCAAAAGTACATTATAGCACAATTTTCCTTACTGAGCCAAAGCACGTAAATAACGATCCTTTTATGCGCTTGTTCTCATAGAGGGCACTTTGCTTCATTCGGTTACTTCTTTGTGTGCTTGGAAGATCCATTCTTCTTGTCTTTGCTGTACTGCTTTCTTTTAGGTTGTACATAAACAGTAGGGGAGTGAAGATTTACAGGTGCATCAAATCAAAACGGCGACTGAATCGATACGGGCGACTCCGTATCGGTAATGTTTGATAAACCTCAAAGGGCTGTGGTGTGGCCTCTGTGTCCATTATTACTAGTAAAGAACGAGTCGAGGCTTCTGTTCCCATCAGTCCCAGTAAAGAAGGAGGCGTGGTATGTGTTCCCGTCAGTCATAATGACGGAGGTGTGGCCTCTGAGCCTGAAGGAGGCGTGTGTAGGGTCATTTCTGTCTGGTCCCAGTAGAGAAGGAGGCGTGTCCTCTGTTCTATCAGTTCCAGTGAAGAAGAAGGCATGGCGTTTTGTGTCTGTCAATCCTAGTAAGAAAGGAGGCATGGCCTCTGTGCCTGCTAGCCCCAGTGAAGAAGGCGTGGCCTCTGGGCCTTTCTGGTCCAAGTAAGGAAGGAGGCACAGACGTCACCTTTTAGTCCCAGTGAAGAAGGCGTGGCCTCAGTGCCATGCAATCCCAGTGAAGGTGTGGCCTCCCACTTCTCAGAGCTAACACTTTTTGAAATTAAAAAAAAATCTTTTTGCACGATACTGAATCACATTGTGTCGCATCATATTGCTTTGTTGGCTCCTTTATATGTATCGTTCATACATCGGATCTTTGATCATGTATTGAAATGAGCATCATATATTCTCGGCGGGAAAGATGCACATCTCTAATGAACAGGTGGAGAGAACACACTGTTTTAAAATTCATACAGCAGTGTTATCTATCTCTCTTTTTCCTCTCTGTCTCTCTCTGCCCGTTATTTGCTCTCTCTCTTAGTTTGCAGCCTATCTACGGGGCGCAGTACCCGCCTGTGGACCCTCGGGTACTTTGCTCGTAAGTGCAGCCGCCTGCATGGATAATGACCCCTCAGTGGATGACTGACTCCTTAACCTTGTTGTTTTCATCCGTTTCAATTGTTGCCGTGTTTGGAATCCATCCCAGTTTGTTGCCCATTAAACTTAACTATCCTAATCGAGCATTTCTTTGCCCCCCTCCCCTTTTTTTTTTTGAGAGTTTGGTCAAAATCTTGTTTGTTTAATGTTAATTTTCCTGTCTTTATATGTTTTTATTTTTTATCTCATAAGAGTCCTTTTGTCTCAAAGTTGTTTTCTTTGCCTTTCCAAATTCTCAGGCTTCTAAAAGACACTCCAAAGACAAACGCCGTGAACGTCAAATCGAAGAAGCCATCCACATTCCATGAATTTGCACACAGCACCAACGATGCCTGGGACATCGACGACGAGGAAGACAACGATTTCTTCGCTCCAGCACATCCCTCTTCTGTTCCCACCCAATCACACACCACTCTCCAAACGCCTCGTCTGAAAGTGCCCAATCGTGGGACGGACAAAGAGCTAGAGCCCCGCCCAGGGGACAGGTTAGAACCAGAGGTCTGCCAAGATCAGCTGAAGATTGACTGCGGGTCTGCCAAAGGCAGGGTTGTAAAGTCTAGTAGCGACGTCCAGCTGAACAGTAATTCAGGTATGTTCTACTGTCCATAATGTCTCTGAAGTTTTTACCATATTTGTATTTTGCAACATGTGCTGATATTTGTTTTCCAGTGATTAACATCTTTTGCACAGGTGTATAATCTTGTGACATACATTTATATTTTACATTATATTTCTTCATTTGGCAGATTCTTTTATTCAGTACGAGTGAATCAAAAGTGAGGTCGAATCTAATCCAAGAATAGCGCAAAGATGCAGTTTGTACTGTTTATGTTTCTAAATCTATAGTAATCATAGAATTTTTAAAGATCCCGTATAAAAACTGATCTTCAATATTGTCATGCAATGGATCTCGCATGTTTCTTCGTTTCACACTTCTGTTTACATTTTTTCAGCCTGAAAATTAGCTCCGCCCATAGATCTGTTGGGGGGGAAAAGGAAGGCAATGTCAATGTTTTTATTGCAATTGTGATTCACCTCGCAGGCAGCAGAGGGCAGTAAAAACTGCTACTACTCCTTTAAAGTAACTGATGGTGTACTGAAGCAACCGAGACTTTCAAACCACCACCACAACCAACGATGTTATTTTTATATACATACACACACGCACACAGTCACCTTCAGAATTATTGGCATCCTTTGTAAAGATGGATCAAAAAGGTATGAAAAAATAGCTTTGTAGTTTATTAGCTTAATCTCACACTGAAAATATGACACCTAACCTTTAAGTGAAGTCAATTTATTTTCTTAGAATTTTCTTAGAATCAATTTAAAGGTTCACTTAAAGGTTATATGTCTCTCGTATTTTCAGTGTGAGATTAAGCTAATTAACTACAAATACTTCTTCTTTCTTTTTTTTTATATAACATTTTTTTACTCATCTTGCCAATAACTCTGGAGGTGGAAAATTAAAGAAAAACCAACATAAAGTGTGTTGATAAGGTGTCAGGCCACCACAAGCCGCCAGAACAGCTTCAGTGTGTTTCGACATAGATTCTACAAGTCTCTGGAACTGTACTAGAGGGATGGAACACTGTTCTTCCCAAAGATATTCCCTCAGTTGGTGTTTTGATGATAACGCATCGCTCCAAAATCTCCCATAGGTGTTCAATTGACATGTTTGTGGTGACACATTTTAACTCCTTTAACTCCCGGGACTTGTCGGCAGGTCCAGACTTGCATTCCTCACTCCTGTAACTACATTCTTTTCCGATTAGTTTCACTGTAGTTACTGAATAATAACGCTTTAAGATAACTAAATATTAAGATAAGACTAAAAATAAGTTAAAATTAAGCTCAGAGTCAGTTCTTAAGTAGCTGAGCTGATCTTTTAATCTCTCATTCCCGTTCGAGTCTTTATTGTCTCACAGTGTTGCATGTCTCCTCCAGAGCGCAGCACGCTACAGAAGCAGCAGTCCCTCCCCATGCGTCCCATCGTCCCTCTGGTCGCCCGCATTTCAGACCAGAATGCATCGGGAGCCCCACCTATGACCGTGCGAGAGAAGACCCGATTTGATAAGTTCAGGCAGCTGCTGGGCAGTCCCAACACAAACCTGGGTGAGTGTGGAAACAAACATTTAGTTGAGGGAATGGGTTAATAAGAAATGATTTGGCATTGACTGGGGTAAATGGGCAGAAAGTGCAACTAAAGTCAGGAATTAGTGTATACGGTCTGACCAAAAAGTTATATAATGTCTATTACAGGTGCTTTATGGGGACTATATGTAACTATTAAACTATCTCGGGAAGTCATCTCTGCGTGTTCAGAGTGTGTCATCGATTTTAATCTATTAAGATCTCTCCCGAGTGGCGCAACAGTAAAGCGTTCGCCATATCGTCTGGAGATCACTAGTTCGAGCCCCGACGATGCCGCAGCCATCCGTGGCCGGGAGTCTGAGAGAGCGTAATTGGCCCTGCTCTCTGGGTGGGAGGGATGGCGATACACTTTCTCTCCTGTCGATCAGAGCGACACCAGTCAATCGTGGACGTCTGTGAGCTCATGCATATGGAAGAGGGCAGTTGGCGTTTTCCTCCAAGCGCGCGGGACGGCCCTGTGACGTTGCATGAGCAGCAGTTCGAAAAGATGCGGTGGCTGGCTGCATGTGTCTCGGAGGAAGCACGTGTCAGCCTTCGCCCTCCCCAATTGGTAGCTGTTGTACGATAGAGCTAGTTGGTGGGCGGGAATTGGCAACGACTAAAAACATCGGGAGAAAAAGGGGTAAAAATCCATTTAAAAAAAAAAAGAAGAAAAGATCTCGTGCATCACCTCCAGCATGTTCACAGCACATTTTTTGTAAACATTTTTTTGTAAAAACAGAGAAGAGTTATGCATTATTGGTCTCGGCCCTAAACCCAGCCTTTCATGCAGTAACTAGTACATAAAGTGTTTTATAGTTTCTGTTTTTCATTCTCTGTTGTTACTGATTTTGCAGTAAAATGTGAAGAAAAAAAACTTTTTTTTTTTCTTTTTCTTCACACTATTTTATCTTTTATATTGCGTATTTGTGTTCAATTACTGGCAGAACTGAAAAGCTGTGTGTGTGCTGATTCCGAGGACACAGATGGTGTAATGTATCAGCACGTTAGAGTGAAAAATAGACGATATGCACAGGTGGCCACTTTTAGGCTTCGTTTTTATGAGGTTATAGGCCTAAGGATCTTACTGTCTGATATCATACAGTAAAATTTTTAATGGCCAAGACTGAAACAGACACCAATAGTTCTAGTTAGACGAGGCTTTACTTATTGTCAACACCAGTAAAGAGCATAATCTTAAAAATGATATACAAACCATTTTTAAATCAACTTAGAACTTTATTACAAGTCAATTAGCGTGAACTCTCACTATTTTGGGTTTCCTAAACAAGCAAATTTAAAGTTCTACTCAATAAAAGCACCTTACAAATGAACTGTATTATCACACAAAATCACTTTTTCAAATGATTAGCGCTACCTAGAGGCCTACTTTATACTTGGTTAGTGTACAAAATATCATCCCATTTTTTTGATGACATTCAGACTATTTGTAATAAAATGAAGGTAGAAATTGGTCACTTAAACAGTTTAAGACCTCCATTGGCTTCTGAAAATGGCAAGAACGTTGGAACAAATGCACATCAGTTGTTGGAGATTACATTAAATGGGAACAGCACATAATAATAAAGTATGTACATTATTAAGTTTTTTTATTTTTATTTATTTTTATTAGACCCCGTATGTATATATGTAGTATGGCTGTCAAATGTTCTTACAAAAATGACATTCGCTGCAAACCGAGTGAACATTAGCAGTGGCGCTACAGTATGCGTTCATATTGCGTGAACCGTACGCAAAGAGGCAGCATAATAATTTTATTATAAACTTTAATATTTCGGGATTGCTTTTATTTAATAACCCACAGTAATGTTTTCTTGCTTCTGCTATTTAGCTGTTTTCTTTTACATTTCTACTCAAGCAGATCCTGAAACCAAAATAGCGTCCTATTCACTGTATATGCCCACAACATAGGGTATAACATAATGGCATTGTAGAAACTACATAGTGCACTATATGACCAGTAAAACATCATTTTAGAATTCAGGCACAGAAAAAGAGCGAGTCCAATAAGTGCCACCTGCTGGAAATGATTAACTATTCCAACTTTGTTAATTTTTTTTATATTTAATTAGACAAATGATTAAACAAATAAAAAATATATGTGAAAATAAAGTATGCCACAAATTACAGGGGTTAAGCCTCTGGGCTACTGATCAGAAGGTCGTGAGTTCAAATCCCAGCATCGCCAAGCTTCGACTGTTGGGTCCTTGAGCAAGGCCCTTAACCCTCAACTGCTCAGTTGTATCCTGTCTCAGTTGTAAGTCGCTTTGGATAAAAGCGTCAGCCAAATGTAAATGACATGCATTCTTTGGAACCTTTTTTCTACATCAAGTGACGAGCCATTTAGCCGAACCGTTTAGGAAATATATGTTTTAATAGACTTATGTTAGCTGAGTTACACTAGAACATGAGATCCTAATGTGGATTATCTGAATGTGGATTTGTTGCCCTTTTAAATATGAAAGTTCAAATCATATTTGAATAGTGAAATTTGTTCTGATAGCCCTAACATGTACAGCGTGTAATATATTCGTATATGTATCTCTCTGGTACTTCAGGTCTTGCACTGAAGAACAAACACACCTTTTCTTCCCACCTCTCTTCCGCTTGGCTTTTTTACATTCTTTGTTTTTTTTAAACTTTTTTTTTACTGTTATAAAGCAACCTTGTTTGGGATAAAAGGAGCTATATAAATGAAGGTATTATTAATAAATCTGGAGGCTTCCCAACTGTGTGGTATGAATAAAGTGATAATTGTTTCTTTCGTCAAAGTTATAATAAAGCTGAAGTGCAGAGCAGCGTTGCTCAACTCCTCGGGGAGACGCTACACTGCAAACTTCTGTTTTTCCTGATTCAACTAATTAGCAGAAGAGCTGAGAAACTCAGCGTGAGGGTCCTTCCTTTGGGAGCTCTAACAGCAGGAAACAACTGAAATATAGAGCTTGAAGTTTTAGCCTTTTCTCCCCCCACGTCACTTTTTATTTCTTTCTCTGTGGCGAAACGTGTGCGGTAGGTACATGCGGCTGAGATGGTGGAAGTGCTGAAAGAGAAACAGTTATTTTAGTCTTCCTGAGGTCATGCTGAGCGAGCCTTCTGTTCTCCAAGCGCGTCGCTGCAATCAGGCATTTAAACACACCTCCGAGCTGTCGAAAAAAATCGAAAACGAGCCGTAGGAGCGCTTTCGCTTGCCGAGGCGCGCCGAATGTGACGATTCAAGTGAGGGAAAGTGCGCTTTCATCATGCCACGGAAGCGAAATTGAATCGGTACCTCAAGCTCGGATTACTGTGACTGGCGTGATGATGTCGCAGCAGGGTGGGAGAACACATCACTTATCTCTGGAATGCTCTCTTCTAGCGTGTGTGTGTTCCTGCAAGATGACAAATGTGGGCTCTTTTATAGTTGGAAGGAACCCTGAACACGGTGACTTGTCTCGCCGTCTCTTCCTCGGTTTGTCTTTGTGTGACGTCTGGCAGGCATCCAACATGAGACAAATAAATTTTTTATTTTTTTTTATGCAGTTTTTCTGGCTTTTTTTAATTCAAAGCTACCCGAGAGCAGTCATCCCATATGCCGCTCCGCAAGTCCAACAGTGTTAACAGGAAAAAATACACTTTTACATAATTGGCTACGATCACCCTCAGGGTCTCGATGTAGTTTTTTTTTTATTATTATTATTTTTTTAAAGATGCCACTCCGCAGCAGCTGCCTATTAATTAGCTAAATTAATTAATTAAGTTACCCACCTGTCAAGGTTTGAGAATAATGTAGCTTATCTAAATCGGCACAGCAAATGAAAGCTTGCATACTGGCAGATGGAATCTGAGTTTAGGAGGCATAACCTCCTGGAGAGAGAGAGAAAAAGTCCTGCCAAGTTCAAGTTCAAGTTCAAGTTCAAGTAGGTTTTTATTGTCATTTCTCCACATACCATGTATACATTGAAATGAAATGTCGTTTCTACAGGACCATGGTGCAACACGCAACAATACAGCAGCACGCTATACAGG
>JAOUQW010000029.1:9622207-9636506 GCA_028565825.1 Olivaichthys viedmensis | reverse complement strand
TTGCTCAAGGGCCCAACAGTGGCAGCTTGGCGGAGCTGAGGCTTGAACCCACGACCTTCTGATCAGTAGCCCTAACCGCTGAGCCACCACTGCCCCCAATTTCACTGATAACTGTAGGTAATTAATGCTGAGCCTACACCTAACCCTAACCTTAACCTTAACCTTAACCTCAGTGGCCAGAAGTAAATCTTTTGGCTCTTTTAGTTTTTTAAATAAAAGCTGCAGTTTTTGTAAAAATAAAAAAGCAGTTTTTCTAGTGAGGACCAGCCGAATGTCCTCACCAGAGCAAAAAAGTCAGATGTTCCTGTCCTTGTGGGGACATTTGGTCCTCACTAAGATATAAAAACACACACACAGTAAGTAAATCAGCCAAATTGATCAGTAAGATTTCAATTTTTCATTCTTTGCCTGAATGCTTGAGGCTGGCTCGTTTGTGTTATTTTTAATTAGTGTAGGACAACTGTGTTTTTTTTTACAAGTGTGTTTAATTACTGAAGCATGGGATTTCACTTCATGTGTTGGTATTTAGTTTGCTAAATAGAGAACTAGAAGAAAAACAGCATCTTGTACTCTTTTTCCGCTCCAACTCCATCAGTCGGCTGTCCAAGAGATGCTCACACACTCACTCTTCACATGCTCAGCGTTTCAATCCCAACACAATGTTCAAGATGTCACAACAATAACAACGCTTCACCAACTACCGCTTCACACTTCCTGTTCACAATATGTTGTTTTCCGTACTCCTCCTCAGTCGAAGGTGGCCATCTGTAAATCAGCGGAGCCCATTTATACCCTGCTTTCCATTTTCAGCCTGGTCTTTAGCATAGAAGTAGCCTGCATACCAGATACATTTTGATTGCTAGCTTAATTGTCAGCGGGGGGGAGGGGTAATAATTTTTTTAATTCATGCAAGGTTATGGCTTAACTTTCTCTGTGACATGATTATAGCTCAGGCTGGCAAGACAATGCAAGGTGTGACTGCGTTTGCTAATTAAATAAATAAATAAGTAAATGTTCATTGACAATAAAGTAAAACGAGGAATGATGTACATAAACAGGGTCATATCTCACAAAAATGGCTGAGTGGCCCGTTTTGTTTCTTGGGGCAGATATTTGTATCACGCCTGATCGAACGGCCATGCTATATGCTAAACTATTGATCTCTGAGGGGTGCTTGCGGTCTATAATGCATATGCTCTGTTAATTTTAAAGCTGTGTGTGTTTGGACAGAGGACTTGCGGAAGCACAGCTGGTCAGGAATCCCGCGGGAAGTGCGCCCCATCACTTGGAGACTTCTGTCAGTGAGTATAGTACCCGTGTTTAGCTATCACGTTTGGCAAATCAGATTCAGTTTACTGAAATAGCAAGTGGTTTGGTGTTCGGTTTCCTTCATACTTTAAAAAAAGTTGTTTTACCTTCTGTATATTTTATGTACTTGTAAAGTAATGGAACTGTTTTCCATTCATATAGTCATGCAAATCCTTTAGCCATAACTGAAAGAGTTCCTTTTTTCTTTTTTTTTTCTTTTTTATAAATCAGTGCGCAGTAACTTTATCATAAACATTTTTTCATAAAAGCTTTTTTGTAGGGCTGGAATGATGGGAAACATTAACGACGTGATAATGGTACAACCCAGTATCACTATGTTTGCTATATCTACACATTTAAAGGAATACTTTAATGTTTTTCAACCTAATGTCTATCCGCTGCATCTGTAGAGTATGTATGACCACGGACAAAAAGATGTACACGTTTCCCTGTCCTAGAAAAGAACAGAAAACCTGTTTACTCAAAACTCACTTATAATGGAAGTCTAAGTTGTCGGGGTGTCAACAAATATTTATTCTAAACGTATTTTTATTGGATGCTTTCATGAATTCTTCATTCAAGGGTATTTGTAAATTAAGCTCTAAATCTGTATAATTATCCTTTCAGAGGTAAGAATTTGTGGTTATGGGTTAGTACCTCACTTTCCACCTAATCCTCCAGGGAGAACACAAAAACAGTTTTGCTTCAGTGTTGTAAAGTTGAATAAAACTGCATAAGCACAGCTTTGGTGAGACTTTCTCTTGTGTCTGACTCATCCTAATATTTTTATTGTTAGTGTTACGGTTATAGTTTTGAATTTGCATTATACAGTCACATATTTTAAATGTTTGTTGACGGAATTGAACAAGTGCCCTTAGACTTCCATTATAAGTCAGTTTCAAGTAAACAGTGTTTTCAGTTTTTTTTTTCAGTACAGGGAAAGACGTTGAAATTCTTATCTGTGGTAATCACTCATACACGACAGATGCAGTGGATAGAGATTAAGTTAAAAAAAACGCTGGTGTATTCCTTTAAAAAGGATCACTCGTAGCCTTGAGTTTTCTCAGATTTTTACCTGCTATTTTTGTTCTTTATCCTCTATTAAAAATTGTACAGCATGTTTTGAGCGACATGCACAATCAAATGCGAGGTCATCATCGCTACTGGTGTAGCATAATATAAACAGTATAAACCACATCTTCTCATCATGGTATACCACAACACTCCTGTTCAGCCGAAAGATAAAAATTGTCCAAAGTTTTGATTTAAAAAAGTTACCCTGTTTCGCCCCAAGGACTTTTCCAATAAGGGTTGATGCACCACCTGAAAGCATGACTTCCCGGTCAATATGCAGACCATGTGTAATAGTTCTATACAGTAGTTCATGTTTGAGAAATGTCCTATTAAGAGGAGGGACTTTTTCGGTAATAAAGTATTTTTTCATCACGTCGTAGTTTTAATTAGTATTAATTCATGAATGCAAAATAAATTATTACAACGAAGGCAACAGTACAAAAAGCTAATTAATCATATCAACAAAATCCAGCACTTGATTTTCGATTTTTGGTTTTCGCTCCAGAGTGCCCTGAATTTTGATTTTGGTTATTTTTTACCTTTTTAATTACCTCTGCTGACATACTTTGCCATGAAAAGTTTTTAAGGACTGTGGTTATCACAGGTAACTCCTGACAAACCTTTTTGAATTACCCCCAAAAAAAACCTACATTAACTGGACGTTAATAAGATATTCCTTACTACAGTTAGAAAGTGCTTCATGACAGCGCACACGTGGTTCAGGTCATTAGAGAAACTACACTCCTGTAGTTTGCTCATGTTGTCAGTAACACAGAGCTCTAGAGGGTCGAGTAAACGCCCTTAAACCCTCTGTGCTTCATATAGCACTTGCAAACAGATTAGAGACGAACGCCTGGCTACAGGAAGCAGACGCGCAATAAACGAAGCTTTTAACTACACATAAAATTTTTCACGGCATGCTTCTTCTCTTAGTGCCGTACATGTGCAGCAAGACCTTTTTAGTTTTATTTATACGCAGTACTTACTCCAATAATTTGCATTTCATTTGCGTTTATGTTGGCGGTTTAATAGCTGTCGACAGAACAAACGAGGACCGATGCAAATGAGTCGTGAATGTGTGTGCTCATCACACACACTCGAAGCATCAGAGAGGAGCCGATGGAGTACTGGCTAAGTGATTCTGAATCACGGTTATTATTTGAACAACTCCAGCATGTGCAAACAGTGTGTTTGTTCCTGTGAGGAACACATTAAAATAAGTGTGGAGGAGAGAGAGGGAGGAGATGAAGGAATGAGGAACATTTACATTTACATTTAGTCATTTAGCAGACACTTGAAATCCAGTGCGAGTTACAAAACGTGCAAACAGTGATACAAAGCGCCCATCGAATCTGCAGGCATTCTTAACCTGAAAGACAAGAGACACTGCTAGTCTGTGCAAGTGCTAGAGTGGTCTAGGTAGTGACAAAAATATTATTTTAAACCTAAGTACATACATAATGCAAATAAATTAAAAACCAAGAAGTAATACGAAAGGCAATCAATGCAAGGAAAGTGCAGAGAAAATAAGGCGTTATCCTAGATACTGTCAGAAGAAAAACATCTTCCGACCTTTGAACTTGGGCCCTGTTTTTGTGAAAAAAAAAAAAAAAACTCAAAAATAAGTCATAAGGTTACAGAGTTGGTCTGTGTGGATGTAGATATATTCCTGGTATTTTCCTGGAATATATTCCTGTGCTTTTGTCACTCGAGGACATAGTGTTAACATTTGTTAATTCTTCGTCTCTGTGATGGCTGTAAACATGACGAGCCTGGTATTTAATACGTTTTGTTAGAAATTCAATTGATTCACATTTAACAGCCACAACTGAGTTGTTTTAGATTAAATAATTAAATTAGTTGTATTTAATCAGTAGTTGGGTTAAGTAGGCTAATTATATTGAAGTGGGGTCACCTTTTTATATAGTACATTTAAAAGGCAGCATGTGTGCTGCACAATACAAATCAAGTCATTTCAAACAGAAATAAAAGGTTAAATAAATGAATACAGGAATAAAACAATAAAAGGCAGTAAAACCACAGATGACAAGACCGGACAAAACTGAAGACTCGATACTACAGACCTTACAATTTTTTTTAAAATTGGATTTAAAAATGTCTATTGTGGGGGATGCCTTTATAAAAGAAAGGATAAGCTTAAAAAAGAGGGTGGCATAAATAGTGTACATCCACAAAACTGGGTTGTAAGAATGTAATTTTGAAACAAAGTGGTTTCGAAAATACTGCCGCGCTGTCGGATTTTGAATGTCACGCTCCCTGTTGTGCCGCTCCACCCATGTCAGCTTCTGGTGCCTTCATTTCTGACCATGAAAATAGCAACTGGTGAAAACAGCGAAAAATTGGCTTGCATCGAATCTAAATTGCGATAGCGACTTACGAAAGAAAAGCCCCTTGATTTTCGATTATTACGACTCACTCTCCAGGTTCTTTAGTTTTCCTTGCTGGTTTGGTTAGGGTTTACAAAATTTCTTTCAAATTGTAAGGCAGTTGCAATTCAGCAGTTAAGGTTCTGCGCTAGCGACCAGAAGGTTGCAAATTTAAACAGTCAGGGAGCCACTGTTGGGCCCTTTATTAAGGCCCTTACTCTTTGGTCTGTGCTCGTAAGCCACTTTGGATATAAATGTGTCTCTTTAAGTGCAGAAGGAGTGGGATGTGAATTTAAAAGTGGGGAAATTAAAGACAAGTAGTCGCATCTGCACTTGGTTTGGTCTTTAACAAGCATGGTGGGCCTCAGCTCTGAACTGTGATTGAATTTTAAGGAGCAACAAGAGAGCAACATTTCTTAAGAGCATGCTTCCATTCCTCTCATTCACTCCTCGTGCTCTTTCTGTCTCTCTCTTTCAGGGATACCTGCCAGCTAACATGGAACGTAGGGAATTGGTTCTCCAACGCAAGCGAGAGGAGTACTATGGCTTCATCGAGCAGTATTACCACTCCAGAACAGACGAGCACCACAAAGACACCTACAGACAGGTAGCATCCAGGGTATTTTCTGACTTTTTAGGGCTCACCTTTTCAACCCAATTGCCACAGTATAGTGAGTCCCTTAAGGTTGCTGTTACAGATAGTGTGTGTGTGTGTGTTTAAAATCCAATATAGGCCTATTAGCTCAGTTAGAGCTAATTAAAGCTTAGAGAAACATACTTACCCAAAGGCTTTTAGATTAATGTGAACTGTCTTTTTTTTATCCAAAAGAAAAATTTTATTCCCTATTTACTTGTTTGACTATTATCTCGACCGATGGGTAACTGTTCAATGTAATAAACTTCCCAAATTTGCTCTTGCTCGACTTATTAAAAATGTGTTTTCTATCATCCACTCCTTCAAAAACTCCCCTTCAGAGAACAGCTCGCTTTGTGTTTAGTCTTTTATATGCGCCAGACCGCCTGCGTATGTGCCTCTTGGATGGTAAAAGGGCTTCAAATGGATTTTTGCCAAGCCTCTAAACTACCGGCTAGATTGCTCACATACTTGTTTTTTTTGTTTTTTTACCAAGCGTTATAACAGAGTTCAGTTCAGTTTGGGTAATGGGTGATCCCTAGTCATTTGTGTGTGTTCCCCAGTTATTTCAGTCGCTATAAAAATGTACTGAAATTAGTCAGAATGTGTGTGGTCTTTTCATAATCTGTTTGGGTTTTAAAAGTCGTAAAGTGTTTCCCAGATTTTAATGGGTTATGAAATGGCAGCAATGATGCTAATGAACTCCATCTGTCCCTATAAATGAATGGCCTATGCTGATATGGCCTATAACCTTGTCACGACAGCACTATCCTATGACCTAGTCGAAATATGACACATTTACTCATTTGGCAGACGCTTTTATCCAGCTGAGCAGATGAGGGTTAAGGGTCTTGCTCAAGGGTCTTGCTCAAGGACCCAACAGTGGCAGCTTGGTGGTGTCAGGATTTCTCTTACAGGATTACTCACAACCTTCCGATCAGTAGCCCAAAGCTTTAACCACTGAGTCACCACTGCCTGGCACGACACTGTAATAATGGCGGGTAGCCTACTGTAGCGAGTGTAAAGTGTCACTGCTTAGCACACTAAACTTCTATTCGCTGCAGTGTGTGTGGATGTGGAAAGTTTTTTAGGTACATTTAAAAACTAGGAAGCCCACCTTAAATTACCATTGGCCAGAAAAATCCTGTTCTCTCACGAGGAACGCTAAAAAGTGCCAGCCAAACACCTTTAACGACTGTGGTACGTTTCGAAAAGACCATCATGAGTCGTTGATGGTCCTTGGTTTAATAAAAACAATACTACCTTAAACATTTGGCTTAGGGGAATATGGTACATATAAGAGGAAGATGAAACAGATTGACTTGTGGGGTTTTTTTGGTCTTTTTTAAAGGTATCAGATACCATGCTCCCATTGATTGGTTTAATGATGTAAAAAGCTATAGATGACACTACAATCCAATCATAGTTCTGTGCAGATGAGGCTTAAGAGCATGCTCAAAGGCCCAATATTGGGTGGCTCTGTGGCAGTCCTTGGATTTGAACTCAACTTTTTCAGTTAAAAACACAGGACCTTTTACTGGGTATATGGGGTTTTCAGTATAGTTTTGGCACGACTGCTGAATAGCAGGGAGCGCATTTTCTCCCTACACGACCTTAAGATATCTTCGTATTTATCTCAGCAGGTCTGAATGGCCAGCCGTTCGAATAACAGGCGAACAAGGTCGTGGAAAATGAGCGCACTACTGTGTGGCTCCCTGGCAAAGCCTCAGTTAATAATGTGTGCTATATAAGCTCCGGTTATTAATGGAGAAGGCCGCGATCGATCAGCTCATGGATTGTAAAAGTCGGGTTAATGGTGCAGGGCTGGGACTCGGCAGCCATTTACCTTATTCTTTTTTTTTTCTTTCTGTTCTGTCGTTCTTTGGGATGGAGTCGGCCACAGCCCTGGGCACTCGATTTCCCGCGGCGCAAATGGGAAGCGGACCTTTAGGGCTGTTTATGAGGTTGTACTGAGCGCTCTGAATGGCCCCTGGCCGCCTGCACAGAGACACTAAATGACCTTTTAGTGTTGACATCGGCTCAGCGGTGGGCGCGCGGCCATCGACTTGAATACAGACACGCTGCACTCGGCTGGCCTCTCTCTGACCTGACCATATGCAGGCATTTCATTTCCAGTTCTCCTCGGCGCAATTCGCCAAAATGTCTCATTATTATATGAAAACAGCAGCTAATGTCCAGTTTCTCAGCTGCAGATTTGTGCATCTGTAATGTTTTCATAGCTTTTTGGTAGCTCTATACGACTATATAAGACGACAGCACGGCAATAACAGGTCAAAGATGGAAAGACAGGAAAGACGGGGCGGGTTGACGTGTATTTGAGGAAATAGGATACAAGCAAGTGGTTTCTTTCTAATCCATTTTGGAGTTATGTTTGTTTTCATGGCCGATGGATCGCTCTGAGTGGGCTCGGCTCGTTATGAAGCCTGATCAATACTGCGCTGTTCTGGGCTTGAATGATTTCCCGAGTATAATGTAAGGGCTAAGGCATGTAACTCCTATTTAGCTCGTTCTGGCTCATATTGATCCTCTCAGAGTTTCGCCATGAATACCTATGTTTTTGATACACTAAATGTGTGTGTGTGTGTTTTTTTCCTCAAGATCCACATCGATATTCCCAGGACAAATCCGCTGATTCCATTGTTCCAACAGCCGCTGGTACAGGAGGTGAGTCCTGTCTTCTTTTCTCCACTCGTCCCCTCTCTTTTGTAAACTCTCTATCCTGACAATTCGACACCTTATATTCTTTCTTTCTTTTATGTACACAAGCTTGCAAGCAGCAGAACTTAAAGTGAATGCTAAACATAGAGAGGAGCTTGGATTAATGGAATAGTCACACTAAAACCAGTTTTAGGCTTTTCTTAGCCAAAACAGATTCAGTAAACTAAAATTTATGACAGTTGAGCTACCAAACCAAACTTGACTCTTCAGCCCTGATGTCCTGATATGTGTAATGTGATCTGCAAGGTTAACTATGAATCTATGAATATTTATATTCATTATATTACATTTTATTACTTATAATAGCTACTAATTACAATAATACAAATTACATTTACACATATTAATTTGGCCGATACAATCCAGATATAAATGAATACTCCAGTCTCTATCCACCTCATCTCTAGTGTATGTGTGATTACCATGGATAAGAATTTCGACACGTTTTCCTGTACTGGGAAAATAACGAAAGACCTGTTTACTCGAAACTCACTCATAATGGACATCTAAGGGCAGTTGTTGAATTCTGTCAATAAACATTTCAAATATGTGACTAGACTCTTAGGTAAAAAAAGGTTCCATCCTTTAGAGGGACAAACTAAGCAAGCCTTAAAGGCTCTATGTAGAACCTTACAAAAAGGTTTTTCCTTTTAGAAAAGGTTCCAAGTAGAACTCCCTTAGAAAGCTACAGCCATTAACCATCCAAAGAACCCTCGAGGAACCTGCCCCACTTTATTTTAAGTGTCTCTAATAACCGTGTAGTTACACATAAACTGTACAAGCAACTATAATGTAACTACTGAGGATATTTGGACTGTTACAAATGGATTACAGAAGTACATCTTATGTAAATACACAAGTGTATCTTGACAGATGTAACAGGACATCAGGTCTCTCTCAGGTGTAACAGGGGGGAGGGTCATTACATTTGTATGACCTGCTGGTTTTCCAATATGATTTTCTTTCTGATTGTGACTGTATCTGCATACTAACTACACAGGAACTGTCCACTTATTCCCTTTATATAACAATTACACTTTAAAATAAGTGGACAGTTCCTGCGTAGTTAGTATGTAGATACTGTCAAATTCCACATTAATATTAATCCATCTGGTTTTGCTTGGTTGGCATGTTACAACACAAATATGGTACAGGAACTTATATAAAAGTTAGACTTTTAATTTGTCAAGATACACTTGTATACATACACAAGCCAAAACTAAAGTTGATGCATATGTTTTTACATAAGATGCTGCTGTAGTCCATCTGTAACAGTGCATAACATCCTCAGTAGTTACATTATAGTTGCCTGTATAGTCTGTGTGTAACTACAGACAGAGGAACTCTTCTTTTAAACACTGTATATAATAACACTGGAGCAATACAGTAAAAAGTAATTACTTACGCTTTCCATGAGGTTTTGTAAAAAAAAAAAAAAATTCTCTGAAAAAGTAGTTCCATCTCTCAAAGGATTAATTACACAGATTTAGAGCTTAGTTTAACAAATATGATTGATTGAAGAATTAGTGAAAATGTTCTACAAAAATATATTTTCTCACAAATGTTTATTGACGCCCCAACAACTGCCCTTAGACTTCCATTATAAGTGGATTTTGAGTCAATGGGTTTTCTGTTCTTTTCTCAGTAAAGTGGCAATGTGTCGAAATTGTTGTCCATGGTATAAACACATGTGCTACAGATGCAGTAGAGAGACATTAGGTTAAAAAACACTGGAGTATTCCTTTAAGGGCTTTGCTCAGGACCCCAACAGTGGCTCTCTGAATTTTGGCTCACAACCTTCTCATCTCCAGTGCAGAACCTTAACTGCTGAGCTACCACTGCCCAATCACATCCAAATCCAAGTTACTGGATTTATCCTGTACATTTTGAAGCTGGAACAATTGGCATGAAATTATGCACAGTCAACAGCCTATTTAGTAATAACGCTAAACAGCATATTTACAAAGAAAAAATACAAAGTGGACTGGTTTTGGCATTTTTACGAATGCGTTGCTCGTTTAATGGGTGACGTGAAAATTGTGCGAGAACGACATTGGCTTAAGATTTATGAAATGCTAATATGCTAAACGTTATTTCCTGATAGCAACATAAACTTTGCAGGTACGGCTCAATGAAGCGCATTCACACTTGGAAACAAGCTGCTGTGATTTGCGCCATGACTTTAGCAGTTCAATCCATCAGTCTTTCCTCTTATTTCACAAAAAACTGGAGTTTTACCGTTTAGGCTGAAGAAAAAGCAGGGTTTGACACGACACACTGATTCAGGACCTTGACAGTTGGCGGTGAACTTTTCTTATTATTCATGAATCTTAGGAGTGTGAAATTTCAATCAGAAGAGCACATTATTTTTACATTGTCACTGTTAACGTAACCTGCTCAGAAAAGTGCTCAAATGAAGATTAAGGAGCTTTTGCATTTTTATTTGAGATTGAAGGGTAATATCCCACAATTCTGTGCTTTGGTTACAAAAGCAAAAAGTGGGAGTTTAACTCGAACAGACCTGCCGTCACACTGATGGGACAAAATTTCATGTTGTCTTTAGAGCATCGCTATGCCTCATTTTTTGTTTGCTGTGAAACAAGACATATTGAGCTAACAAGTGAGCATTATGTTTTTCCAATTTGGACCATCAATTTGTGTGAAAAACCCCCCAGATAGTTTGTCCTGCTGCCTGGTGCGTTGCTCGCTCTGTCGTTTTGTACAGAGAACGCCATCTTTGTTGGCGTTTTAGACATGATTTTTAATTTTTTGGCTCCAGTAAGATCTGTCTGCGGAATGCAGACCACAAAAGGCGTGCCTTGGAATGCGTATATGGTAAATGAGAGCAGCTCTGAGTGGGTGTGCCTTTAAGACCAAAATGTGGATGTGTCTTTGAGTCCATATATAGAAGTCTTTTAGGAAGAAGGAGGTCACTGGCATTCATATACACTCATGTATTTTCACAAAAAAACCTGTTTGAGTGCAATCACCAAACTACGCCTACTCGGAAATGTCTGAGGGGTGTGTCTTTGTGTCCATATCACACACCTATCTATACATCTCAAAAACATGCCCACCGGTGTGCAGTTTGCAGGCAGACCCTTCTCTTTGGTTGTGGCAGGTCACACCACAGGGGTGTATTGCTGTTTATCGACTGGCAATCTCATTAGCTGAGGTTGTGACAAATAAAGGAAGAACCAACATAAAGTGTGTTAGTAAGGTGTTGTGGCCACCACAAGTCGTCAGAACAGCTTCAATGAATCTTGGCATAGATTCTACAAGTCTGCAACTGTACTGGAGGAACTGATGGAGCACCGTTCTTCCAAAAGATATTCCCTCAATTGGTGTTTTGATGATGATGGTGGAGAGCCGCTGTCTAAAACGTCGCTCCAAATCTCCAATAGCTGTTCAATTGTGTTGAGATCTGGTGACTGCGAAGGCTGTAGCATATGATTTACATAATTTTCGTACTCATAAACCATTCAGTGAGCCCTTGTGCCCTGTGGATGGGAGGTTATTGTCATCCTGGAAGAGAGACCACTTCCATCAGGACAGAAATGTTTCATTTTAGGATAAAGCTGATCAGTCAGAATAACTTTGTTTTGATTTGCAGTGACCCTTCCCTCTAAGAGGACAAATGGATCCAAACCATGCCAGAAAAAATGGCCCCCACAGCATAACAGAGCCACCGGACCCCCTCACTGCAGGGGTCCACTCATTTATGCTTGATAAAGCAGAAAGGCCTCAGGTCTGGGTTATATAGAGTATTTATAATGGGTTTAATAGGTTTGTTTAGAGTGTAAGTTCTGGCGATGGGGTTTAGTGTTATGCACTGCTGAATATCGAACAACAGGGGGTGCTATGGCTGTGTCATGACATTTCAAACCTTGAAGATTTCAGTCGACTCCGCAAAGCCTAAGGGAATGGACTGTTAAAAATGCTTCTTCGTGACTAACCTCCTATAAAATAGCTGCCCATTGCTAGCAGTGTTTTCAGTCTGGTATATAAAATGCGCTCTCACTGAGGGTTTCATGTATATTAATTTTAATAAGCTTGTATTGCTGTCTCTACTGGTTGCCCCAGTCGCTGATCTGATACCATTTGTACAATTTCTCTATTTAGGATTTGATGAGAACAGAATAAAAGCTGTTACCTGAAACACTAAGCATTCAAAGTTAAAAATGAATATGTAAAGCTTTATATTAGTCCCCTGGGTTTTCACTACCACAAGGTATATTATAAATTTGTAGCTGGTGCAGGGGTGAAAGGTTAAGTATATACAGGCTATTGAGTGCAAAAGTTTTCATACCCTTAGGACAAAATTATGAAATGCATACCAACAAGACATTTAGTGTGTTCGGTTTCACAGATGTTCACAAGTAACAAAAATGGTCAAATGGTGTGTGTTAAGATGTTAATAGCGGGAAATTTTTTAAAATAAATTATCACATCAGTTTAAAAGTTTGCATCTCCTTTTCTGAATGTGATATAAATATTCTCTAATAACTTGTAGAAGTTAATTGGCTCACCACAGTCACATGCTACTTATTCTGTAAAATTCAAGTTACCGGCATTTTTTTCTTTTTTCCCCATACCATTTTATTCACTTACTTTGTTTGAATAATAAATCAGTTGCGTGCATTGGTTAAAATGTAATCAACCAATTAAAATGTTTTATTTCCAAAATAAAGAGTCCATGTGACGAACAAGTGACTGAAGTCAAAAGCGACATGTGAATGAATGGGGGTGGAAACCAGCGAGTGCTCTGACCGTGTGTCCTAAAATGCCTTTATCTTCTTGTAGTTATATTTTTCCGTAAAAATAGAGGCACATTTTCCTTTTCTCCCCACCTGGAAACCATAAGGGGGTGCAAACTTTTGCACTCCACTGTATAACACAGAACTATAAATATACAAAAACAGTATATTAACTGGTTGTTTTGCATTTTGCTGTATGGTAGGTGTTTGAGAGGATTCTGTTCATCTGGGCAATTCGTCACCCAGCCAGCGGCTACGTGCAGGGCATCAACGACCTTGTCACGCCCTTCTTCGTTGTCTTCCTCTCGGAGTTTGTGGGTAAGTCCAGTTGTACTGTGGAGGGTCTGTGTACTTTGTGTGCGTATATGTGTGTGTGTGTGTGTGTGTGTGTGTTGTAGGGGCAAAATAAGTTATGGAACAGACATAAAGCACCAGCAAAACAGCTTTGGCACAGAAATAAAAAACCTTTTAACAACTTTTTCATTTCAATGTATAGAAAAATATAACGCAGAGCAGGAGGAAATGTCAGACAGCTGGTAAATAAATAAAAGTAATGGCATAAATTGCTAACATCCAATTAGCTACCTGTTGCTATGCACTTTAATTTGACATAATGATACCGTTGGTTGTTGTTTAACATGTTTTTTATGATTAGTCTACATTTTTTATAAAACATCTCGTTGAAGAAATACCTGTGACGTGATTAAAAGTGAGTATCGTAAAGTAATTTATCGTGATATTCATAACATATCATCATATCGGCCACATCTATTGTGTTGTGTAGATTTTTGCTGGTGCTTTTTATTTAAAAGAATTTTTTTTTACCTTTTAAAATTTTTAATTCCCAGTGTTGACAGGTATACAGGCTTTCTTTTCTTCCCTCCACCACAACAACTCTCACTACTACTTTATCGTTTCTGCTATCTGTTTCTTAGTAAAAAATATATTTAGTAAAAAAAAAAGAGGCTAATCAGGAATTGATCAACATTAGAATCAAAATTGCTTTATTATTCTGTATAACATTCTTTCTTCAACAGTAACAAAACCACACTATTGCAAATAAAACGAGAGTATATGTCAGTAGTCCACACTCTAAATCAGGGGTATTCAACTAAAATTTGTGAAGGTCCAGTTACGTAAAATTCCTTGCTTAGAAAGGTCCGGATAAGCAAACTAACGTGACTGAATGGCGACAACAGTTACATTTTAATGCTTAACCATTAATGATTAGTTCATGGCTACTAATAAAATAATATAAGACATTAAATATACACTCACCAAGCACTTTATTAGGAACCCCTGTACACCTTCTCATTCATGCAGTTATCTAATCAGCCAATCGTGTGGCAGCAGCGCAATGCATAAAATCATGCAGATACGGGCCAGCAGCTTCAGGTAAT
>JAOUQW010000029.1:9585404-9596845 GCA_028565825.1 Olivaichthys viedmensis | reverse complement strand
ACGGATAAGTGAGTGTGGACGGATGAACGGATAAGTGAGTGTGGACGGATGAACGGATAAGTGAGTGTGGACGGATGGACGAGCGAGCGTGTGGACGGACGGATGAGCGAGCGTGTGCACGGACGAACGAGCGAGCGTGTGCACGGACGGACGAGCGAGCGTGTGCACGGACGGACGAGCGAGCGTGTGGACGGACGGACGAGCGAGCGTGTGGACGGACGGACGAGCGAGCTTGTGGACGGACGGACGATCGAGTGTGTGGACGGACGGACAAGTGAGCGTGTGGACGGACGGACGGATGGATGAGTGAGCGTGTGGACGGACGGATGAGTGAGCGTGTGGACGGACGGATGGATGAGTGAGCGTGTGGACGGATGGATGAGTGAGCGTGTGGACGGATGGATGGATGGATGAGTGAGCGTGTGGACGGATGGACGACTGAGTGTGTGGATGGATGGATGGATGGATGGATAACTGAGTGTGTGGCGGATGGGCACGTGTATGTGATAGGTTTAGTACGTCACAGAAGTGTGTAGAGTTTCTTGGCTGTCTTTCTGCATGTTAACCAAGCCTTAATACACACACACACACACACACACACACACACACACTTGCACTGGCGTTGTCTGAACTGTGCAGAACCGTCACACACTCTGTGCTGATTGGAGTAATTGGGCCTGCAGTGCACAAGCATCACTGTAACTGCATTTCACACACTAACGAGTCCGTCCATTTTAGAGACCTCTAAGCCATGAAACTCTGGTATTCTTCCTACCCCGTCTTATTTCCCTTTCTCCATCTCTATATGTATCTATCTCTCTCTCTCCCTCTTTCAGTTTAATGCAGGAGATTTATTGGCATGACTGTATATGGTACAATATTACCAAAGCATTTGGAATACAATTTGAAAACAACAACAATAACAAATAAAAAAATATTAAGGACAGTAACAATAGTGACAATTTAATTTTAAGTAAAAACTTATAAAAATAAATTTTGATTCAGAAATAAAGTTATACATGAGCATTACTTTTATATTTGTCTTAGAAACAAATTCCAACCATAAGCCTTTATCAAAATGTCTTTAAGATAGTGAAAAATATATATTCAATCTAGTGTGTCCAAACTTTTGACTGGTAGTGTAAATGTGCCTGTTTGGTACTAGTGGTACCCTGGCAGGAAAGGTAAGCAAATTCGGTATGGATATTTAAAATGTGGGACAAATTCACTGATTTGTTATCACACTGTTAAAAAAGCGCTATATAAGTGGGAGGGTAGGAGGGGTCGGATTGTTACCCACTGTCTATCAGGCGGTGACATGTTGCTACATACTTGTAGCATTGCTGTGAGCATTGCTTTGCGTCCTTTACCAAATTGATATATTTTTCCATTGGAGTCATGTCACTGACATTTGGGATACGAGTTTGAAATTCGGAGATGGAAATTTCTCGTGTGTTATTCACTTTCTCACAGCAAAGAAGTGCATCTCTGTCCATACTCTCTCTCTCTCTCTCCCCCCCCCTCTCCTCTGTGAGAGAATCTATTTTTGCTTCTCTAGAGAATAATCTCTTATTTTCCCTTTAGAGCAGACTGAGTTTTATGGTTATAGAAAACACACACACACACACACATGCAGCTTGAAGCAGATGCTCACCATAAATCAAAGGGACTTTACATTCTTGTCTTGCTTCATGATTTAAAGAAACGCATTGAAAATGCATCTCTGAAGAAAGCATATTGGCAGAAAATGTTAGGTTGGCATTCAAAGCTTTGATTCGGACCGAAAACGTGAAATGTCAAGAGAATGGTGTGAAATTTGTGATTCTCTCTACTCAACACTGTACATCCACTGATCTGAAGTGTTAATCTCGCAGCATCCTTGTTTCATTCAGGGCCTGCTGATGCTTCTACAGAACCTACCAACGATACACTGGGGCAACGAAGAGGTGGGTTTACTCCTGGCCGAAGCCTACAGACTCAAATACATGTTCGCAGACGCTCCCAGTCACTACAGGAGATAAGGACTTTGAGAACCGAGCCACTGTTTGAGCCCAGCTTCTCTCTGCTGACTCAATAACGAACACAATGAGGTGGCCTGACCCTGACCCAGACTCACTCTCTCTTTCTGTCTCACTCTCTTGCTTGTGTGGGCGAGGCATTTCTTTAATCTCCTTTTACTTCAGTTGCTGCTCAACACCGAACTGAATGTATGGATGGAAGAAAATGAAGGTCAAAGTTCCCGCACTGCAGGTGATCTCGGCGTATAACGACCAACTCGACACTGCGTCTCATCTTCAGTTAAAAAAGAAAAAGAAAAAAAAAGCATGAAGCAAATAACAGGAGACGGCGGAAGGGGAAAATGTATTCTGGGCCGTTTTATGAAAAATAATTTTTTATTGTTTTTATTTTAAAAAATGTCCTAGTTCCTCTCGGAATGTAGAAACCGCTGCAATGGAGTGATCTCTCCTCCTTTTTTCTCCAGGTGACATTCTGTTCTGACATTGGCTGTTACCGCTCCATGATTTGTGTGTTATTTTTTTCTCCTTTTATTTCTACTGTATTAATGAGACCACTGGGTCGCAGGGTTACGTTCATCCTTCCATCTCTCAACCCTGGCATCAGAGCAGCTGGTAGTGCAGAAACTACAGCATCCTTTCAGGGTCATTTGCAGAGGTACGAGTGTGTTGACCCGCTCAGATGAGTCAGTAGGGCTGAGTTTGGTTTGCTTTGTAGATTGTAGACTGTGAATTTTAACAAGCCTGCTTTCAGACTGATTTTTCGGGTTGTCCGATTTGAGCAGGAACGATTTTATGCAGTCTTTACGCATAAAATCCAACTTTTTCCAATCCAATTTGAGCCACATTCAAGCCGGTGTGGTGACTTTGGTGTCCACCCTGATACCATCCTTTGAAAAGTTATGGTCTCCAGCTCACTAGGTATCCAGGTTATGTAGGTAATGTTTAGCCATACATATAGGAAATCTAGATGACGCATAAGCCGCTGTTGCTAACTACTTTTATACGTCAATGCCCCCCGCCACATTAGCAGAGGCAAGAATCACTCATAACCCAATGCAAGTCTATGAAGAGATGCGGATCTACCCTGATAAAACCAGCTGTAACTCACTTTGTTAAACTGATTTTCACAAAATGTCTGTATATTACAGATGATGTAAATGTAAATATACATGCACTGGCGATAATTTGATCGCGTCTAACGGCTAGAAACTTGGGCAAAGCAGTGGGATGTAGGCTAATGTAAATGTACATTGGGACAGAAATGATCATAAACCAATCGGTCAGTCTTGAGCAAGCGTTTTACTGCTATTGATACTTTTAAATCTCCTACACACTTATTAAAAATAGCTGTAAAGTAGCTTAATAATACAAAATCAGACTAGAGATGACAAGAGTTCTTATTTTATATATATATTATATATATATAATATATATATATATAACAAGAATCAGCAATAACAAGATTACATAAAATCACAAAGTATAAGCTTCATGTAAAAAAATACCTTTACAACAACATATTTATTAAAAAATTGGTCAAGTAACGTAATGTTAGCTAAAGCTAAGGTGACAGACACCTCAAGTTAGATGCCTGTCTTTAAGGTCAAGTTAAAGAGAATCTAAACAGTATTAAATGGTAATAAACAGAAAACCTACCTAGCCAGCCTGCCTTAACTTCTGCACAAAGTCCCTCATAAAATGAAAATGTACATATTGTCCAAGCTTTCTCCTGTAAAAAGTGATTCCTTGTTCTCCTTCTTTAAGGTGTCAGTGATTCCTAGATCCAAATGTTGCACAGTGTGCCGGCATTTTTGCTAAACCTTTTGTGGACGCTCTGAATTCAATTAAACTCAATTGGGACAATCTGAAAAATCGCCCCCACCAAGAAGGCAACGGCGTTGACATGTCTATTTTAGCCCAATGCGGTATCTAAGTTTCCTATATCTATTATGTTTAGCTACAGCAATGATAGCCTCTTGGTGTAATGGCAGATTATTTAATATATGATTCTGTTTCATTTTACAGAGTGATGGTTTAGCTTTTTATGTTTAGCTACTACAGTGACAACCCCCTCTGCGTCACTGTGTAAAGCTAAAAAAAAAAAAGGTTTTTAATTTATTTTTAAATTATTCTTGCACATAAGTACTACCAATTTAACTTAATGCAAACAAAGCAGTTGCATGATTTCAGCCAGTGGAACAGTATCTGTGACGTCAGCGGGGACCATCATGGCCACCACACTGGATTTCTGGATACGCAGCTCAAGGTTGACCAGTAAAATCAGATTTCATGTGGGGTTTTTTCCCCATTTGATGCGCAGCACTTCTTAAAGTCAGAAATTTGTGAAAGCAATAACAACATGGACGAAAAAACTGCACTAATCGGCGTATACACTTTTTGCGTCATTACTATAACAAGCAATGTGGTTGTGCAAACAAATGCGACTACAGTCCCTACAAACAAATTCAATTTGGACTCTGACACAAAATCACTTAGGATTTAAGAAATAAATCAGATTTTGCTCTGCTGTCTGAACGTAGCCTTTGAAGGTGCCGTAGCTTCGTGTAAAGTCCCTGCATATTGCACAAAAAGATATATTAATATTAAATTTTAAGTCTAAATATTAAAATGGGGTTACTCTTCCGCTGTGGTGGAATTTCAGAATCGACTACTGAGCACAGACAGCTGAAGTCTGATTGTGGTGAAATATTAATAATAGGTTTGTAGCGAATGAGTCAGTCTAATATGAGGTTGTGTTATGCAAGCAGCTGGTGTGGAGGAAAAAGAAAAAAAACCCTACTGAGTCAATAATGCAAACTGCACTGTGGATAGAGGAATTATTAATGCAGCACAAATACACTGCTGAAAACTGACAGGGAAAAGTTTTCCTTTTTACGCCGATGTAGGATCAGAAGTTGTACCCAAAGCTTAACCTTCATTATTATGAAAGAATATCGAGAACTGATCCCAGATCAGTGTCTAATAGAGCAGCTTGCATCAGCCTCTCTAAGCACACAAGGCAAAACACCTTGCCAGATGTACTTTCTAGTCGAATTGCTCTTTATTGTTCCCAGATTAAAAGTGCAATCATGTGTTTATAACGTTTATAAATGTGAGAATGCAATCAGCAATTAATTTGTGCATTTAATGCAGTTGTTCAATCTAACTTTTCCTTTAGCATATAAAGGTATGCTATTCTAAATTGCCCCTAGGTGTGAATTTGAACTGGCATTCCACTCAGGGTGTATCCCTGCCTTGCGCCCAGTTTTCCTGGGATAGGTTCCGGATTCACCACGACCCTGACCACGATAAAGCGGTTACTGAGAATGAATAAATGAATATAAAGGTATGCTATGTATAAATTGGATATTATAATATATTACTGTGTATTATCCTTCAGATATTCAGTTTTTTTTTTGTTTTTTTTTTGAGGTTCGGTTCACCTCAAGCAACCACGCAATCAGTTTCCTAATCCAAATCCCATTGATGGCTTTAATAATTGATGAATGGCTGATGAATTGTACCTTATATATGAAAGTAAATGGAGTATCTGTGAATATAGAGAACTGTCAGGATCAGTTAACAGACGGCTTTGCTTTTGCAAGGCGAAAGGTTCGCGCTTACACACCATCATCACTGCATCGCTGTGACTCTGTTACAATGTCTTTATCATGACGCATTTACAGTGTACGCTGTGTTTTAACCCTAGATTGTTGTCCTTTTTTTAGTTTGCCTCTGTTTGTCATTTGTAGTTTGATGCGTTGCTCTAAAATGATAACCACTGCATTAAATGATGTTCGCGGCGTGCTGTTAATTGAAATGTTACACAGGACAAGAATGGCGATAGTGGGGTTTTTTTTTTTTTTTTTGGCAGTACTGTTATGGACTTTCTTTAATGAACAGTAGGGTCAAAGGGCTAAACTGGACATTTGGACATCTGGAGTTTTCTGTGTATTAGGAACCTAAACAGCCTCATAGAGAAGCAGTTGATAACCCGAGTGCTGTTAGGATCAGGGTAATTTGTGCAGCAAATAAGCACTTTTCACAGCTTTTCATAGCCAAGTGAAGTGTTTCCGAGAGATCAGCACTAAAAATGGGGCGTAATTTTAGCGCTGGAAAATTGACCTAAATTGACTAAGCGAATTTACTTTGTCGGAGCCAGTTATTTCTCCATGGGGCTGTTTGGAGGGGGGGGGCATTTACTTGTTTCCAGTTAAGAGAGAACTGTACAGCTATTGTGTTCGCTGAACAACAGCGAAGGTAAAGTAATGCTGTATTTAAGAGCTGGTATTTCCCATTTTATTATTTTATTCAAGCATATCAATAGCAGCGTTTCTGAATCAAACCATGGAGGTGTTTTTGCATGGTGTAGTGTTTTCCCTGCTCGTACACACCCGACTCTTTTTAATAATTTACTGCTAAGTTCAATGAGGTGTCTTGGAGCAGAGAACAAAACGCCAAGCCTCCAGAACTGCAGAAGCCTGTTTTTTTCTCCCCCCCCCAACACAGATTTAAACTGAGCCTTGCAACGGACTACATGATCATTATAAATCTAAGACACGCCTTAATCTATGCCTAGCTTTTTCAGCTGTGATTGGGTCATTTTAAGACTTGCTAAAATACAAGTGGTTTTATGATGCCTTGACAATTTGACAATCCATAGCCATGTTTGTTCCTGAATGTGAAAATGACTTGATTTGATTTGTTGCCTTGTCTGACCTTGTGATTGTTTGAAGCCTATTTGTGTGTAAATGTTCTTTTAAAACCGCACTGTGATGTTTCTTTGAAGACATTATGCTTAGGACTACATCATCTGTGTTATTCAGTAATTACTGAACGCCTGGTTTCTCTGTTTTTTTTTTAATGATTCCATTGTTTACACAAATTTATGATGTAGACGAAGTGATTAGAGTTGCAAAGCCTATTTTTTTCGAGTTATTGACTGGACTCCTCTGTGTGTGTGTGGGCGGAGGGACATACGTTTTAATCAATTTTTGAACCATTATATGGTCTAAAATCAGGCAGTAACAGGGGGAGTGCATCTCTGCTTTCAAAACGATATGATGCACATGTCGATACGTGATTAACGATCTGATATATGAAAGATGCATTTAAACCAGCCAGGAGGGAGTGTGTTCTTCACTAGGTCTGACAGAGGAGCATGGAGGGGGAAAGAGAGAGCACAAGAGAAAAATGCACAGTGGCACAGAAACATAATTAAGTTCAAATCATAGAATACCAGTAATAAAAAGAAATGTGTATGGGGTATAGGACTTCACTGATACAGAGGCGCCGCCCAACTTTTGCTTGATACACACCATTCTGACCCAATCTGGCCGTGTTGTACATGGCCAGTCAAAGGTTTAAAAGCACATTAAAGAACCAATCTACAACCAGTAGTTAATTGACTATAAATATAGTGTTAATACTATGAATAATGAAAAGTCTATTTAACAAGATAAAAGACCCAATAGCTATGAATAGGATAAATTAAACAAGTATGTTTTTAATCTGGATTTAAAAACACCGATAGCGCTAGTGTTCCTAATGTTCTCTGGAACACTATTCCAGTGTTTAGGCGTGATTATAAAAAAAAAAGAAAGATCTTCCACCGTCTGAGCTGCGAGTGATGCTCGGGTTTAACAGTAGACCTGCCTCAGCTGAGCGAAGTGCTCAGGGTCGGCTATACTGGTATCAATTAAAATTAAATACTCGTGTCGCCATTTTTGGGACAGTAGGCCACAAGCCAGTAACTAATCTTGACTTGACGAACCTGACAAACGTTTGACTGTTCAAATGTATGCAATTGCTGCCCCAGTTTTGTTCTGCACTGCTTTTCTACAGCCCCAGAACTGTCTCCCACTTTCAAATATGGAATACTACAATAATATTTGACATATTTTTTTCCTCAGTCACCAAAATAATTTTAAACACGTTGATCCATGTATGGCTCTCTGGCTCTAATGCCCCGTATCTCTTGTACAGCTTTGAGGTGTTTGGGGTCGTTGAAAATCAAACGTCACTCTGAAAATTAAGAAAAGAGGACAAACGTTTGTCATGCAGTGTAAATATTGAGACCAGTGCATTGATTTGGACTGGCAGTAACCAATACCTATGACACTCTTACTTTAGCTCTTCTTCCAGGGTCACCCCAAGTTGTTTTATGCGTCTAATGTGAATAAGCCTATGACCACGCTGGCTAACCCAAAAAAGCATCATCGTATAGGCTGAAACATTTGCTCACATAAAGTTCTGATCTGAATTTCTATAACAAGATTTTAGAGACAAGAACTCTCTACTATTTTTGTAGCTCCTATAAAAATTTATATTCTTTTTCAGTGCATATAAAGGTACACCATGAAAAGTGCCAGTTTATTAGGTACACCTATAGGAGAGAATGATCCACCACCCAAATAATATCTGCTCAGTGGTGGTCCTATGGTGGGCCCTTTCATTAATGGATGGGGTAGAGAGGAGCTGATAAATTGTACATAGCAACAGATGAGCTACAGTCAGTAATTGTATGCCGACAAAATGACCTTATACCTCAGTGTAAAAACACTTTCTATTTTTAAACCCGTTTTATTTTAAATGCTGTAAACACTCTGTGATGTTACTCTAATTGAGATCTTTTGATGCATGGACTGAACATTTTAGGTCTCTCTAAAGGTCTCCAGACTGCTCCTGTAGTTCTGGGTCGATTAAAGGAGACAGAACAAGTCCTTTTTATGCAGACCTGACATTTTTTCTTCTTTTTTTCTTTTCTTCTGAAAAAAGGTACTAGTGGCCTACTGGTGCAGCCACCACATTTATTTATAACCATGTCCTGCGTGTCCTAAGGTATTTTTCTCCTTCTTCTGACTTCTTCGGTGTGTGTGTGTGTGTGTGAGATTTACCTTTTTTTTTCTCCATCATCCTTTGCCTCTTTCCTCTCGTTTTTTAATCAGGGCTACAACTTTTTTTGGAAATCAGCATTTCAAGATGTCCTCTGTAATTTTTTCGCCACACTCTTCTGCATGATGCATCCTAAGTTGAGCCAAAACATGTTTCATCAGAATGTTTGAGCGTGCACAGCGCGTTCCTGTAACAAGGCTTCTTGCGTAACCCACTTCTCAGCAAGACGGGTGATTTAGGGTCACTCGACGCTTTTCACATCCTAATGAACGGCTGCGTGGACGAGGCAGGCGCCGCGTCTAGATCAGCCTTTTTTTTTTAGATGGCTAATGCTGTTTCCAAGATGGTTTTTGCTTTGGTTTTCTGTTTTCTGTTGGCTTGTTCTTTGGGGAGTGAGCCAATATTTCAACAGTCTGGTTTTTCCTGCTACAGTAGTCTATGTTGGTTTTGGGAAAGATTACCTACGAGTGCTGCATATGTGTCCTTTTGTTTGTTTTTATAATTATATATATTATGTAATATATTTATTTGAGTGCAGGGGTACTATTTATATAAGTAGCTTATATTTACCTCCTTTTGGATGTCTAATATTTATTACATAAACTGGCATCTGGGTCAAATTTGTTAACACAGCGCTCGGTGCACATTTTTTCATAAAACAGATGCTGTGTTCGAAGTGGTACCCTACTCACTATTCCCTACGTTGAAAAACCAGGAGCACTACATATTATAGCAGACACTATTATAGGAAACAGAATTCATGATTTGAAGTAAACGATTTTGGACACTACATTATCGAGGTACATTACCAGGGTCTGGATGCCAGGAGGACATGGGGGCTTTTCCAATCTGCATATCATGCATATTCATAGAATCTGTATAGGTGTAGAGATGTTCCTATGTAATTTTTAGTAGTTTTTGGTTATTAAAAAAACCCCATAAAAAAACAATTTATTATTCAACATAATTATTTTTAATGGTTTGGAAAAAACATGTTCAGGGCTATTTTAAATAATTGGTTCCATGTTGTTTGGTGTGTGACAGCGTGTGAATGATTGCTGTGTATATGTGAGAGAGAATGAGTGACCTTTGTGTTCAGGCAGGTGTGTCCTTCTATTTGAGTGTGGCAGGAGCTGGGTGTGGGTGTGTGTGTGGGTGTGTATGTGTGTGTGAGAGAAAGATGCTGCTACACACACATCTACATGCAGGGAGACGATTCTACCCCCCCCCCCCCCCCACACACACACACACACAGGTTAAAATCATGCCTGGCACACACACACACACTTCATAATAACACACAGAAGTAAGTGACCTTGTTGGTTATTCTGGATTGGGATGTGACCCTGGGATGGCTGAAGAACTGGAAAGTGTGTTTCAGAGCAGAACTCAAATCCTCACACACACACACACACACACACACACACCCGGTCGCGAGCGGTACCCACGGTAGGCCACGGCTGTGCGGTTATCCCGTTAAAACCCCCCTCCATGTGACCCATGATCAAACACGCATCAGATCGGTGGCGCGCGAGCCGGAGAACACGGGCGACGCCTCTCATCATCCCCCTGCACTGACCTGGCGCACGCGGCTCTGATGCGGCGGGGACCCTCCCTCCGGCGAGGTGCTGCTCGAGGAGGCCATCTTCACACACACCTCCTCTCCGCGAGATAATCACGAATCAGACAACTGAAGGGCTCGCGCGGCTCTGTCGGAGCCTCCTTTAGATGGAGGGCTGTCTGTCCCGGTGCATTCCGGTAAAGAAAAACCCAGCGTGCGCCTGCGGCCTCTCTTCTCCTCTCTTCTCCTCCTCCTCCTCCTCCTCCTCTCTTCTCTTCTCCTCCTCTGCTCTTCTTCTCGTCACGCTGTGACAGCAGAGCGCGAGTCTCAGCCTGTGCGCGTGTGCGCGCTCGCGAGAGAGCGCTTAGATCTCTGCAGCACGCGCTCTTCACTGCTGCAGGATAAAATCATTAATAATGAACTGATACTTATGAAGAAGAAGAAAATCAGCAGCGATGATAATAAACACGAGACACAAAAACGGGCGGCACCGCTGTGCGCGTGCAGCTGCTCTCTCTCCACCGCTGTACAATGAAGCAGATGGAGGAACCGCACTTAGAGAGGAGGCGCGCGCACACGGATCGATAAGCAAAGCTTTTAGACAGAGAGAGAGTGAAATTGAGAGGGGGAGAGAGACAGCGAGTGAGAGAGAGAGACCGCGAGTGAGAAAGAGAGGATATTGATGAGGATGATGATGTTGATGATGGAGAAATGTGTGCACTCAGCAACATAAACACACAACAACAACTCAGAGTGATGAGACTTCCGGAGGGGCAAAACACAGAGCTGCATTTAGAGACAGACAGAAACAGAGACAGACAGACATTAACCTTGACACAAGTGTAGTAATGAACAGAAGTATAGTGAACAGAAGTGTAGTAGTGAACAGAAGTATAGTGAACAGAGGTATAGTAGTGAACAGAAGTATAGGGAACAGAAGTGTAGTAGTGAACAGAAGTATAGTGAAC
>JAOUQW010000029.1:9568030-9585304 GCA_028565825.1 Olivaichthys viedmensis | reverse complement strand
CCGGATTTCTGTAAAGCTGCTTTGTGATAATGTCCATTGTTAAAAGCGCTATACAAATAAAATTGAATTGAATTGAATTGAAGTTTTGATGCTGTCTCCCCCTACTCTCTCACGCGTTCACAGGTTTGTTGACGGTGGAGTGGTGGGACTCTGATCTCTCAGGGTGTCCTCATGCCTGTGTTACCTTCTGGCGCTCCCTTTTAGTTATGCTGTCATAGCGAGACCCTGGAGTCCCCGTTTGCACTCTGATCACACTGTGCACCCTTTTCAGCCACTGTTTGCTCTTATCATACCTAATAATCTGTTCTCTCTGTCTGTCGAGTTGTACGTGCACTCCTAATGCCTGATGTGATGCCGGTGCCAGATCCTGACACACTTCTCCTCGTCTCGCCTTCCGGACCTGCCTGACGCTCTGTTCCTGCCCTGTTCCTCCTGCTTCTTCATGTGGCGCTCTCTGAACCTGTGACTCACCTCTTGTGGATATTCTAGTCATATGGATACCCTAAAGACTCGCACTTTCCAAAAACAGTTTATGCCTAGGACTCACCTTCCTACTTAAATGGATAATCTCCCCTCGATACCGCAGACTTGCATCTCCTACAGTTGGAATCATAAAGACTATCCTGTGCTCATCCCAGGACTCTTATTTACAATATGCTCATACCAAATATCCTTTAAACACATTCGTACTGTTTGCCTTTTTCCTTAATGATTTATAATCTCACTATCGCGTGTCACCCAGAAGAGGATGGGTTCCTTTTTGAGTCTGGTTCCTTTCAAGATTTCTTCCTCATGTCGTCTCAGGGAGTTTTTCCTTGCCACTGTCACCTCTGGCTTGCTCATTAGGGATCTAAATCTACATCCGGATTTCTGTAAAGCTGCTTTGTGACAATGTCTATTTTTAAAAGCGCTATGCAAATAAAATTTAATTTAATTGATCCGATATAGCGATGGAGCTACACGATACTACGTTACAATGCAAATAACAAAACTACACATATACTGATCCACACTCAGACACAAACACACAGTAGACTCTTTTTCCTGGATTTCACTCTTTAGGATAAGAACCTATCTGCTCCTGGCTTCTGGGAGTTTATCTGGCTTAAGCTGATATCCATGCACTGAGGAGCCATATTACTGCTGTCATCATCACAACTTTGACAATCTGAATTCAGAATCACAATCCAAAATGCCGGATGGTGTGTATGGAATGTCTGGAGTCTCAGCTAGAACAATTTTTTTTGTTTTTTTCCCATGTTTGCATACTTTTGCAGAACACATTGGCACGACTGATAGCACACACACACTCGTATATTTATGCCTAAACCAGACCCCTACGCATCCACACACATTCCTGTAAACCACCTCAGACCAGCACATTAAACCTCACGTCTTTGTAGTATATTTTGTCATGCTGCAGGAGATGCTGTTTGTGTGTGTGTGTGTGTGTGTGTGTGTGTGCGGGTGTGCAGATGTGTTTGTCATTTTAGGATACATTATCCTGGCTAAAGCCACACTCATAAAGTGTAACGAGGTGCTACTTCACTCTAATTTACTGTGAAATGAAGAGGATGACCACCAAGGAGAACGTCCACTATTTATGAGAGACAGACTGAGAGAAAGGACACAAAACATCCCAGTTTGTAGCTGTGTATCAAATTGCTTTCTATGACCTAATACTTAAAACATATATACTAGGTACTAGAAGAACATACAAGTGGTATATAAGTGGTATTGGATGTGCAAGGTTAGTTAACCCCTTAAGACAGTGATTACAGCTTCATACCTTGTTTGTCAGTTGCACACAGACTCATATAATCACAGAACCAACCAGACTAAGTTTCTCCTGTCAGTCCTAAAACATTTCAAGTCACTGTTTTTCCCCTACCAGAGCCAATAAAAAGGCTGCAATTTTTACACTTCTAAATAAAACCCTCTGATTATCTGCAGTGCGACTCACCAGAGCCAAAAGGCTCAGAAAAATCATAATTTTTTACATCACTGTAGCCAAGGGGTGTATTGAATGCGCTTAATCCACTAAAAGGGCTCTGAATGTTGAGCTGGGCGGAGTTCTGGTGTGACCACGGCTTTAGGCATGCATGTGCAATGATACAATTGGGAGAGAGCGGCCTGGGCAAGATGAGCATGTTAGGTGTGACTGGGGTTCGGGTGCCTCATTGTTTATTGGAATAAAAGTTCAGATGTATCATTTTGGTGCTCGAAAATGGCTTATAAGAACTCATGACAGTATCTGTGAGTATATTTTTCATGTTTTGAGCTTAGATGAGGAGTTAATTACACTGGATGCCTTTGGATTGTGCTGTAGTTCTGTTAGCGTATTTTTGCACATTGTTGATTAATCCTGGTTAGTACTGTAAAATAATTACAAAATGGTATTGTGATCATTATGTAAAAGGGTTTATATATTGTTTTAGAGATTCAGAGTTCTTAAAAACTGTCTTTAGGAAACGTGTATAAACTGACTGTGTGCTACGCTGGTGTGTGAGGACACACGAACCAAGTGAGTTCTGTTTTTCTGTGGAGATTGATCATGCTGTACATGTAAGAGTAATGTGAAAAGTGCTGTGTTTCTTTTCATTGAAACAGAGACCACTACCATATTTTACTGGGTTATTTTATTGGAGTATTTTATTTATAGCACTTTATTTTGTGAATTTTTGTCACCCCAAAGATATTTTTTTATGGTCCGTGCTGGTTTCATTACCACCAGCTACATCACTAACAAAGACAGCAGACAAAAACTGTGGAATGACTGCAGAAATTCAAATCCAAACACTTTTCCATGCTTCTTCCCTATTAGCTTTAATTTACCACAGGTTAATACGTTAATTTATTTTGGATTATTTAAAATGCATTGTCACTTCCATTTGCAATTATAACAATTTTCACACATGAATGGTAAAGAAGTGACGTATGGTGGCAAAATCGTACTTAACAGCCTGACATTTTCAAAACACACACATATGTTAGAAGAGATGCAAAACAAAAAGCAAAGTTCAGCATTTGAAAGGGCATGAAAGAACAGTAAAACAAAGACTTCAAAAAATGTAAAGAATGAGATCACATCAACAAAAAGGAACATACAAAATCCAATAGCAGATACATTTATAATTTAGTTGGATGGAAATGTTATAGCCTTTTATACATTTTTGCCAGTTTAACTAAATCCATCTTTAGCTGACTATCCCTGTTAGTGTTATAAAGGCATGGTATTGTTCTCGTTTCTCAAATTCGTTCAATCAAAAAGCGCCCAAACATTTCAGCGAGTGAGAATGAACGTTATGCAAACACTGCGCTTTAGGTCAGTGGCTAAAGAATTCAATGTTATTTCTTTCTCTTTGTTTCTTCTTCACCATTTCCCCCTCAAATTTTCTGTTTTTTTCACATTCTTTGACAAGCACTGAGTGGCTCACTTTTTCTTCTAGATCGTGGTATGTTTAAAGTGATCTGGTTACCTTGTCATCTCATCCCTCCACCTTCCCACAATGCTTTGGGGACTATTTTTAGTCTGAATTTGGATCATGGCGTCTCCTGCCTGAGGTGACGCTTGAGCTCCGTGTTCTGGCCTCTTGTCCACTGTAGCATGAAGAGCTGCTGTGAAGTTGACTGCAGGTTTCTATTTAGTAGAGGAATTTTTACACACACCCTCTCTCAGTCTTTCGCATGCACTCCCTAAGGATCATTAAGGATCCTGTTGTGATGGTGTTGTTCTCCACCTCCAGTATTGATCTGTTAATAATAATTGTGACTCACAAAGTGGAAGCCATCTGTTGAGGAGTTTGGACAGCTGGGAAACAACAAATAAACCCCTGTACAAAATAACAGATTGCTTGTCATCCAGTTCGAAATAGGCTGACACCGCTCAGATAAGCTCCCAGGCTGGAAAAGGAAATTTCCTTTAAACGTGTTTATTGCAACCTTGTAGGTTGTCGTGCTCGTGAAATTAGCTCTACGGATGACAGGCAGCAGCAGTGATGGCAGGACATGAGGAGAATTAAATGTGGGATAATAGCAAATAGGATAAGCTGTCTTAACGTGATCAGCATTTCTAAAACACTTCAGAAACAAGCGTTAAGACAAAGGAGTTGGTTTGGAAGGTTCTTATAAAGGTGTAATGGTGTACAAGTTTAAAAGACTATTATACAAAAAATAAATTATATTGCCGGCCAATATATTGGATTGTATAATATATCGACAATATATTTTAAATATATTTTACAATATTCAGTATATTGCCACTTTTCATATATGGAAGAATATATGAATTATAGTGACAATTATTCATGTATGAGAAAACCTGATTCTGGACATTTTATGGATGTACTAAGAGCATCCCTAATTTTTTTTCCTGCCATAGTCACTGTAGTTAACTGTTGACAAATGCCCATTAATACAATATTTTATTTTACCTTACACCTTGTCATCCCCCTCTACCCTGTATATCAATGTACCACCATAGGACCACTGCTGATATTATTTAAGTGGTGGATTATCTTCAGCACAGCAATGTCACTGACATAGTAGTGACCTAGTAGTGTGTGTGGTGATACTCCAAATGGATCAAGCACAGCAGCATTGCAGATATGCTCGCAAAATACCCCAGACATGCCTGTTTGTGTGCTGACACGAAGACATGCGCCAAAACAGTGGTTTTATGCTAATTTAGAGGTTGTGTTAATGTGTTTTTGTGTGTTTAGTAGATCAGCCACTATAATTGGCCACGCCCACCGGCGCAAATGAGTCCTAAAGCGGCTGTGATAAGTGCTTCTCTTGGCAAGTATGGCCCTATGGGCGATTACATTGCCTTGGTTTGATTAAGAGTGCCTGCGAGAGCATTTACAGCACTGTGCAAGTTGGTGTGCTTATAGTGGTTTTATGAGAATGTTTCCCCTGTGTGTGTGTGTGTGTGTGTGTGTGTGTGCCTTTCAATAGTGTGGATGGTGTGTGTGTGTGTGTGTGTGTGTGAGTTTGCTGCGACGTGTTAAGGCCACATAACTGTCACTAAGGTTTTGATAGTTGTCAAGGGCCAGGTTTCTCAGCATACATAAAATGCTTCCTGGATTTAGAAGTCTCTGCAGCACTGACTTTTAATATATACAGTGGCTTGCAAAAGTATTCGACCCCCTTGAAATGTATCAAACTTTTTTTTTTGCTTCAAAAAGTGTCTCAATCAATTATAAGTATGTGGGGTATGAATACTTTTATTTCATTTTCGGAGCATACGAGTTCACAATAAAAATACTTGCGCAAATGCGTGTAAGCATCATTCGTAATCCGGATGAGTGTGATACATTTTGCAAGCAAAGCAAATCTTTATTTATATAGCACTTTTCTAGATTCACTCACAAAGTGCTTCCTGAGGCAATCAAATACAACACAAATGGTTTAACACCATAATAAAATAAAAAAATATATATAATAATAATAATAATAAGGTATAAAATAACATAATACATTCACCGTACAATACGAAAGCAAGCCAAACCATAAAACAGAAACATAAAAGAGGCACAGTCTAAGCATAATCAAAGCACTATATATACACACCATCAGACACCAAATGCAAGGGAATAAAAATAGGTCTTAAGACGTTTCTTAAAATCATGCACCGAGTCCGACAGCCTTATAGAAATGGGTACAGCCACCAATCAGGGCTCCGACACGTGCACTGTGCTAGTGTTACTGTTTTTAACCAGTATGATTGAATAAAATTATTACAATTACTGTATGTGTTATGTATGCACCGAAACTCTGGAATACTTTACCCATTTCTATGAGGCTGTTGGACTCGGTGCATGATTTTAAGAAACGTCTTAAGACCTATTTTTATTCACTTGCATTTGGTGACTAATGGTGAAAAAGCACAGTCCTGGGGATAACCAAGAATCCCTGATTTGAGGATCTAAGCGTCTTTGTACTATTGTAGGGGTGCAATAGATCCGAAATATACACAGGGGCCTCATCATGCAACGCACCGCCCACGTATGTACTATGTGTGGGAAACTGTAACATATACAGTAATTGTCATTATTTTATTCAATCATACTGGTTAAAAACAGTAACACTAGCACAGTGCACGTGTCGGAGCCCTGATTGGTGGCTAGCTTAAGAAGGCTCGAGAGATTTAAGAGATTTTACGAGTACATTTTTATGCATTTCAGAAGTTATTAGCAGTACTTTGATTAGTTCAAGTGTTTCCCAAATGTCAAAACTGAGATAATCCTATTAGATGAAAGCCACTGGATGTGCTCTAACAACAGTTTATACTTTATTTTATGTTTATGTTAATATGCAGATATATGTTTATATATCTGCATCACTTTGCCCATCCATGCTGTGTTTGCTAACGTTATTTATCATGGCATCCCAAAAGTACCTCATATATCCGGCTAAAAGCTGCTGTAACAGCCATTTTAACCCCATGAAGAGCTTGTTTATGAGCTGGTAAGATAAGTTCAGTTAAAGCAGCAAACCAGGGAGAGGGAATCACGGTCTTGGTTCAGAAGCGTAAATTAGTGTTATATTGTGTTAAAAGTATGAGCAGAGTAACATTGTGAAATCAATTCCATAGTTTCAACATGATGCTGTATTAATCACAGTTTAGACTGAATCTAAAATTGTAATTTGTAGCTCAACACACATTAAAGGCATACGTTCGTTTATGCATTTAGAATATATCGCCGGTGGCATTACAGAAATCCATTATGCAGATTTTGCACGTCAAGGAGAAAGCAGACATTACATTTAGGCAGGCTAAGGAGGGGAGGAGAGTTACTTGGAGCACTGCCTCCCTTCTTCCTCCATTTGCTGCCCCTCCCTATTTCAGTAGTTCATTTTCTGGCAAATCAACCTTGCTCTGAGGACACACAAAAGATTAAAAATATCCATGGCTCATTCCTCAGGCTACACACACACACAAATATAGTGCATAGGCTGAGTAGGCCCTTGTGTGTGAGCATACACAAATGAGCCGTGTGAGCGATTGTTCGCAGTAATAGAGTAGTAAAGCAGTAAAAATGCTTGAATAGCTGCTGGCTTCTGTCATTTCTGAACATTAAAGGGGCCCTTAATTAGGCCAGAAGTATTCGAGAAAATGTCAACAATTAATGTGATTGTATGGACAGGAAGCAAGAGGTGGAGACGAGAGAAGAAACAGAGGAAATAGGAAGTGGACTGATTCTCAAGTTAAAGATGAACTGTGAAAAAATATACTGATCCATGTTCATCCGAATACAGCCGAATACAGTCTGTCAACTATGTTACCCAGTATGGGTAACATAGTTGACCGTTAAAATGTCAACTATGTTACCCACTTTAGTGCCTAATTGCTAAGGTTGTTTTTGCATGTGTCACCACATGGCATATTTCCTATCAGGCTAATATAAATATTGACATTATTATTTTACGAAGGTCATTTAAAACTACGAAATCATAAAAATATATATAACCTAGTAGACGGTCAATTAATCTACTCTTTGACTGTGCAGTATTATTGATGAAATATTAAAGAAGAAGAAAGGAGACTTGTGTTTAAAATGTCTGCCACTGAAGGAAATGACATCAGTTGACCTTGGAACATGGTCTTGGAACAAACCATTGCTTATACGGAAAGGGGTTTCCTAAGAGTAACTTAGTTGACACAAATTTTGCGGACATACATTAAATGGAGAATTTGAGAACTGTAATGTGGTTGTTTAATGAAGCCCTGTTTGCATATGTACTTATTATTTTGAAATAAATTAATATAAAATAATGCGACGATGCATGCTTTATCATGTTTATTTTGCAATCCAAACTTACTACTTGGAAAAGTGGACATTCAAAAAACAGCAAATTCAGGAACATTCTCATTCTTCCCTGCTAAATGAAAAATGAGGCAGATAAAAGGCTTGTGCTATATTAAAATACGTTTTTCTAAAATGATAGAAAGATGACATTTTTAAGAAAATATTCATAAAAAAATATAAATATCATCACTGGGCATCAAATGTACCCCTAATTGTAGAATGACTCATATATTGACATATATTGGTAGGCCTAAATGTGCTGCATAGTATTTTTCAATATATCACAATATATTTCTGTTCCATGAGGGACTAGCTAGCAAGCCAGCCATTAATACTTTTAGTCTCTATTTTCAAAAACTTTAAACATAGTAGCTATTAGTTATTATTGTAGACCATGGGTGTCGAACTCAATTTCAGCTCGGGCCACATCGTCATTTATGTGAGCCTTGAAGGGCCATAAACTAAGGCTATTATGTTTTAAACACATTATTATTAGTGCGTCTATTCTCTCATCTGATTATGGTTGTGAGTCACTTTACCATATTTATTTTTGTTTCATAATAAAAAATATTTTATTCATCCATACCACAGGTTCTTTACTGTAACAGTAAAGAAGAAAGGCTTATCTTTGCTAAGAACATGTTCTCAGTCTCCCATCTCACTGTAGGTTGCTACACTGGCTGATGCATTTCGGAGTCAATCATTACACAAAGGCCAATTAATGCCGGATGTGTTTCTGAAGCGTCTTTAGACGCACGTCACACTCAGCAGATACGCATCTGTTTTAACCAGCGTTTCAATTCACAAGAGCGCTATAATACAATGCAAGCCAATGTTTAAAAAAAATTTAGTGCAGTGTCACGCACGGAACGCATGCAATATGGATTGGACAGATGGTCGCTGTACGCTTTGCGTCTGGTGTGAATTCTAGGTTATACTGCTCCAGTGTAAAAATGTTGAGTAGTAGTGTACCACGGGCCGTTTCAGTATATTCTTTTGCAAGTTTGCGTGGGCCGAATGAAATGAGGGCCTTGAGTTTGACACCTGTGTGGTAGACTGTATAACGGTCAAAGATCACTTTCTACAAGTGATAAGCGCCACCTAGAGGCCTCAAAAAAGCATCACATTCATGAATGTGGTTTATCTGTAGAACATTTAAAGAGACATAATTGTTGCTTTATCAGCATGATTTCCACCAATGCTGATAACTCCTTGGAACCTTGATATCAGGTGATTTCTTTTGTCCAAGCGACATATTAATATCTATTTAATTCAAATAAATGTTATTTGTATAGCGCTTTTAACAATGGACATTGTCACAAAGCAGCTTTACAGAAATCTCGATTTAGATCTGGATCTCTAATGAGCAAGCCAGAGACGGCAGCGGCAAGGAAAAACTCCCTGAGACGACACGAGGAAGAAACCTTGAGAGGAACCGGACTCAATAATAATGGCATTATACATCATTACAGTAGACAGTCATATAGAGAAAAGACAAACAGCACTAATGTGTTGAAAGGATACAGAATGTTCGGTATGATCACATTTTGAATAGAAGTACTGGGATGACCATGGGACAGTCTTTCTGATCTAATCTCGCATAGAGCTTTACATAAAAAATAAATAAATACATAACACTTTTGAGAACGCAGAGTGAACTCAGACCGTGCCAACACACTGGATAAAGAGAGGGGAAGAGAAGCAGAGGAGAGACAGAAGGAGCAGGGGAACAGAACTGCAGTCCTTAGCTGACTTTCATGCCTCAGTTGATGTGGATGAGTAATAACCCACCCATCTAAAGACACGCTCACATCACTGCGTCTCTTGAGAACCTGAGAACTAGGGCTGAATAATATACTGTTTGCTAGTTGTTATCATAATATCGGCCTCTGTAATACTGAAGGCTGCGATATGCAAATGAGCCCTCATTTTGTGCTGTGATCATCCTGTCCAATCTGAGATGCTCCAGATACTGGTATTTGGATGTTTTTGGATGAATCATGGCATTAGCATGATAGAACAAATGTTGTAAATAAGCAGAGGTGGTAGAATTACACAAATCCCTTACTCAAGTAAAAGGGCAAATACTCATCGAAACAAATACTCTGGTAAAAGTTGAAGTACAGCTTCAAATTCGTTACTCGAGTTAAATTTACTTAAAGGATGAAAGTAAAAAAGGAAGAAGTCTGCGGCCCGAACCGCACATTGATTTCGGTTACTGACAGTAAATTAGCGCACCTTGGGAACTTGAGAAAACATTAGCTAAAGCTAACTAAACAGCTACATCCCTAATCTCTCGAACATCAGCTAGCATGGTAACTTTGACGATTAAAAACTAGCCTGCTAGCATGCCAACAGCTAGCCGGCACGATACAAACTGCCTAGATAAATCCAAAATGTACAGGTAACAGGTAGATTATAGTGATGAGTATTAGGTCTTATTCTTGTCACATCTGTTGCAGTTTAGATTTGTTAGGAATTTTGATTAACTGCTTGAAGCTGTCTGATGATAAAAGGTCACCTTATGACTTACCAAAATATGAAGATTACAGAGAAATGTAGTGGCGTAGAAAGTAGAGAATTTTCTTTTGAAATGTATTGAGTCAAAGTCCAAAGTGTTTGTGCAATCATTATCCTCAATGCTAACACTGCGTCTGTTTTGGTATCGTATGTAAAGACGACGCATATTTGCCTCACATTCAGCCTGAAATTCACAGATCAATGTCACAGGATGAACCTCATTCCCAGCCTGAGAGAGCACATTTTGATTTTGGCATACAATTTCTAAAATGGATGTTAGCAAAAGCGCAGGCTAATAGTGAATCCCAGTATGTTTTTATGGCCATAATGTAACCTGGCTGAGTGATTTCTTGATGGCTTCATTTTATAGCCCTGTTTTAGTGATTGTAAAACAGCTTTCCTAAAGCGGTGCTTCGGCAGGAACAACCTGGGTAGCACCTCCTGAAAGTTTTTTCAAGGCTGTTGTCCAATTTCACACAGCATTCTATAAAACCCAATGGCTTTTGTTAAGGTTGTTCAAAGATGAACGAACGAGGTGAGACGAGGATAGAAAGATGGAGAGAGAGAGATGGTGGTAATTTTTTTTTAGGATTTTTAAAGTTATGCTTTGTGTGTGTGCTGCTGTCTTACAGAGTTCAAAATGTCCAAGATGGTTACAAAAAATAAAAAATAAAATGGACTGTGAAATTGAATATAGTGGTATCTGGTTGGTTGCGATGACTCTAAGATAATATACTTAACCTTTTGTAGAGTTAGCTAGCAGGCTAATCATTTAGCAGTCCCAACAAAGCTATTCTAATGCATTTCTTAATGATAATGAATATTAAAAGATGAATGAAAAGAACACTGTCTTTTCTGAGTTATTTCAGATTAATTTAATCGGCTCAGTAAAAGAGATTCAGTGCCTTTCTTTAAAGTTGCTATTTTCCAAATGACTCATAATAGACTCATACGTCCATTTACCAAACACACATGAATCCTGAATCTGAATCTTCAGCTCATTTTTCAATCATACAGCTGTGTGTGGCTGTAATTAAAAAAAAGAAAAAAAAGAAGGAAAAAAGACCAACATTCTTCCAGAAGCAGGGATAAATTCCACAACAGTGGCTTTATCCATCCAGGTGATATTGTGTTACGCGGAAATCAGGTCTACCTCATTACTGACTCTTCTTCCTGATTTCTAGACACCCATTAACTCTCAGTAAATCGGCGTAAATGAATGAAAACTGCTTACCATCACGTAATTCCATAATGTTCAAACCAAGGAATTATCACCCGGCTACCAAGCGGTTTCTTAAACACTGGTGCTCAGATATCTGGCTACAGAATTTTCCACATATTTCGGGATTTCTACAATGATAAAATCACATCCAATAGGACCAATATTATGACTCTCTGTGATGCCAAGGGACGTATGATAAAGTCATAGATGCAATCCACTGATTTTTTAAATTTTATATATATATATGTATATATATATCTCATGAACATGTATGATGTTGACTAACATGGATCTTACGCATGAACACAGGACAGATATGGTCTTAAAGTGTGCCCCTTTCATGCCTGTGATGATCTGGATAACTCTCTACAGCTTGCAGAGAGCAGGCTTGGTTACTTTTAGAACGTCAGTATAAGATCGGTATTGTCTATCGACCGATACTCGAAGCTCTGATCTCTGTATCTGAAGAAAATTTTAAATAAATGGGATCAATGCATCCCTACATAAATGAATGAGCTCCTTTAATGTGCGTTCAGTAAAGAGGTAAACATCTGTCTCATAGCTGTGTATAATACAAAGCTCATTGAGATGCTGACTCTGTAGCATCATTATCCCTATTATCCCTGTAATCCTGATTCATACTTTTATTACAATATTACAATATATATTATACAAATATTTTATTACAATATTACAATACAAAGCGTTCGGAGTTTATTGTGATAATAATTAACAAATTATATATTGTGCAGTTCTAATTCTCAGTAAGAGCTCTCCAAGGGCAAAAAGAAATCTGAGCTAGAGAGCACAATGATATATTGCAGCCTTCTGACGTATCAGTATTGCAGATACTGAGATCACTGATGTTGTGGCCGACATGGTGATTGGCAAGTGATACATTGTGCAGCCCTAGCCTAAAATCAGCAAAGAGTGAGAGAAGGAGTGGGGGAATGTGTGAGAGAGAAGTTAGAGATGTACTTAACTCAACTGTTAGCTGGATATTTTAGGTTGGTGGACTGTTTCTCAACCCAGCAGTGACATTGGGGTGTTTAAAAATCCTAGCAGTGCTGCTGCACCTGATAAACTACCACAGTAACATCCACCAACATGACACTACCATGTCAGTGTCACTGCTGTGCTGAGAATAGTCATCCAAATAGTATATGGCCAGTGGTGGTGCTATGGTGGTCCCTTTCCATTGATGGATAGAGGAGGGCTGATAAATTGTTCATAGCAACAGATGGGCTACAGTCAATAATTGGATATCTATAAAAGTAATAAAATGGCCAGTGAGTGTAAGTACAGGGCATGCCAGGGTATATATACTTTATTTTCTGAGATCAATGTAGATAGCTCTTAAAAAAACAATTGGTTCTTCCACAGGCTAAACTGTGTGGTGTTGCCCAGGAATGTGAATGTGTCCCTGACAGGCTGCTGGGCTGCTCCTGGTCTCCCTCATGAAATTATGGAGGATGCAGGTAGCACACGCTTTACCCTTTACACACTGATGTGTCTTTACATGCACTTCTGGCTGGAGAGTACCCTGAAGACACACGCTACGGTCAGCCTGGCTCGGGCAGTAATTGAAAATCCTCTTCGAGCTGGAGATCTTCTGCAGGGGAAAAGCCTTATTCGATGACACAGTCCTTGCAGAGGCCCATCTCACCAGGGTCCAACCATTGCTCTTCCACCCACAATAACCCGGATCAGATATTCTGCATCCCCAACAGCAAGAAGCACAATGGAGAATGTGCCCTCATAATTGTGGAGCAGTGACACCACGAAGTTGAAGAAGTTCTGTTGTTGCTTGAAACCTGCAACGATGTCACATCAGTTCATATCACATACAAGTCCTCCACCAGGCAATCCCAAATTGCCTGACACACATCTCCAACAACCGTGGCTACAGTGCTGTGTTCCACGCGGTAGCTAAAACTGAGTGTCAAATGAGTCACCAGTGGCAACAGTGACTCACAGAAAATCTGTCATAGGTGTATGCTAGTTCTAATCTGATAATACTGTACAAGAGTCAACCAATTCACCATAATTTGTCTTATTACTCTATTTATTCTATCGAAATAGATTAATAGCAGCACATGTGCATGTATTCCTTGTAATCGGATCAAATATAGGCTACGTTGTACAATTAAAATAACCACCTGACACAAGCATGGATTTGTAGGCTATTTATGCTCACCATAGACAAATAATGAGACGCTCTGCTGAGTAGGTGTGCTGTCCATCCGGTGTCCCACTCAGTTCAGCAGCTCATCAAACTCCTGAAATACTGCTGAAACAAGGCATCATCTAGTGGGAGTTCTTGCACCAGACAGTGGTACTGTCTGTAGTTCTTGCTGGACTGGGGTATGGGGTGAACCCAATATCAGAGCTGGCGCTGTCACGGTGGTGCTCACACACACGCAGGTTTGGGTTTAGGATGCAAGTGCTGGGTTTATTTACAGTGATACAAACAAACATTCATAAAGGGCTTAGGCAGAAGTCGAAAACGGGTCACAGGCAAAAGATCAGGCGATTAGCAAACAGGATATCAAGGGCTAAGGCAGTCGTCAGAAACGTGGTATGGAAAACAAAGTCGGTAACAAACATCAATCTCTGTAATACCGCTCAGTAATGTCACTCTCACAAGAAGGAAAGGTGCGCGTGCGTGCGAGAACCAGGTGTCTGTGATTAGTGTTCAGGTGAGCAGTGAAGCAGGTCAGGTGATGTCATGTGGTGCTGGAGTAACTGGAAGATTCTGGGAGATGAAGTGTGTGTTCCTTGGCAGATGCCGGCAGATACGTGACACGAGTTTAGTCTTATAGCACCTTTTAGACATGCAACACCGCTCAAAGTGTCTTAGGATTAAAAAAAGACAGTACAATAAAATAGAACATTATTAATACAAATGAAATACATATAACAACTGAGATTATTGCAAGTGTTTCAGTAACATCACATCATACCTGAGGCCAGTCTTAAACGTGTGTGTGTGTCTGTGCATGATCCATAAGTCTGCTTTGTCTACATGAGGTCCTCCATTCAGTTCTTTTTTTCAGGTACAGGTCACAGGTCACAAGAAATATTTTCTTTGTGTGCACGGTTAGTGTGTGTGTGTGTGTGTGTGTGTGGGTGTGTTGTAAATGAGCAGTGCTAGCAGGTTCAGTGGCTCTGCAGTATAAACACATTGGTTCATGCTTTAGCCGTGCGCTGGGAGCCATTAGCATCAAATATGGTGTCAGTCATAGCTATGCTTTCTGTTCTACAGGGGCGCCGGATCAAGCACACACACACACACACACACACACACACACACACACACACACACACACACACGCACATATTACTATCTATATAGAGGTTGTCCATTGTCCTAATCCATTATAAGTACATTTTAGTTTTAGGACATGAAGGAGGTGTGGCCTGTGTGTCAGTCCCAGTGAAGGTGGCGTGGCCTCTGTACGTGTCAGTCCCAGTGAAGGAGATAGGCGTGGCCTCTGTGCCTGTCAGTCCCAGTGAAGGAGGTAGGCGTGACCTCTGTACCTGTCAGTCCCAGTGAAGGAGGTAGGCGTGGCCTCTGTACCTGTCAGTCCCAGTGAAGGAGATAGGCGTGGCCTCTGTGCCTGTCAGTCCCAGTGAAGGAGGTAGGCGTGACCTGTGTACCTGTCAGTCCCAGTGAAGGAGGTAGGCGTGGCCTCTGTACCTGTCAGTCCCAGTGAAGGAGGTAGGCGTGACCTCTGTGCCTGTCAGTCCCAGTGAAGGAGATAGGCGTGGCCTCTGTGCCTGTCAGTCCCAGTGAAGGAGGTAGGCGTGGCCTTTGTGCCTGTCAGAACCAGTGGGAGGGAAACACTGAAAAAAAACTACTAAGTAATTAGTAATAGTGCCTTCTTATTGGGCTTGTTTTATTTCTGCCTGTTTCTCTTTTTCTTGTACTCTTACTTTCATTTGTAGTTGCCAAATTAGCTGGGAAGTAATCCCCCAGACTAAAATCTGAAGGGTGCAACACAAACGTATTGAACTACTTTAAAGCCTCGTCTAAATCGCACATAAGAGTTTCGCTCTTATCACATTACTAAGTATCTGACTTCCTCTGAGAAAAATGGCGTGCAGATGGATGTTTTCCCATCTTAATGAGGACCTTTGGCTTTCATAAAGAGTAAAAGAGACTTACACACACAGCTTACATTTACATAGCTTATCTTTTCTTCCTGCACCTCCCATGTACATTATAAAATGCATTGCCTGCAACACACTTTCTCCATGAGACCAAGATGCTCTGAGAGAGGACTTTGCACAGATTGCATTTAAAGACACGAAAAAAGCATCTAGAAATAGTGCACTCAGGTTATTCAGTCTCAATCTGCCTTTAAAGCCTTTTTCCACTTTCAGTGTGAGATGTGAAATAGCAAACCTACAGGAGTGTGTCTGTTCTCAAGTCCTTATGGGTTTATCCATACAAGGTAAATTGGCAAGAACATTCTGGCCAGGAATGCGAGTCCGCGTTGGGCATTCTTGCCGTTGAAAAACAGCCAGGCATCACAGAACCTTTCTGTTTACTTACAGCTTTTCCCACAGGTTTTCTGCTTTCGTTTTTGCTCCAGCTCCGCCCTGCACACGCCTCCTGATCAATCCCTTGTAATTAGTCGCGTTTTGTTTCATTAGCCTGTGCGTACATACCCCTCTGTTTGTATAGTGTGTTTGCAAAGTCTTGCTAGTATTGTGCAGAAATTCTAGAGCTATGTGCAGGACTGTTTGTTAAATTTCATGCCCGCCCATTTCCTCACACACTGCGACCACGCCCCAGCGCTCCCGCACACACTGCGACCAAGCCCCAGTGCTCCCGCACACACTGTAACCAAGCTTTTATGAAAAAAGCTAAACATGAACATTAGAAACAACTCGAACATGATGCTAGTCATTAATGTTCATTTAATTGATGTAAAATGTTCAGTATGGTGCCAGTTATTGCACTTGAGACTTTAAAAATCTCTGGTCTCAATGTCAAACGACACATACATACACACACATGTTCTCCTGCTAGAGGCCATTTCTGTCAAAATAACTGCATCCATGTATGAGTGTGTGTGGAGTGGTGGTGTGTGTGTTTGCTCTCTGACAGTCTCTCTGTCCAGAGCATATTTGTCTTAGTTATCAAAGCAATCGTTTACCCCCACTCGATCATCTCAACCTGTGGAATTTAGTTTTAGGGTTGACTATTGAAACTTCCGCCCTTTTTCTCAAGTACACACACACACACACACACACCCTCATCTAGCCCTGCTCAACCCTTTGATTTGATGCGGGTTCTCATTTTGACTCTAGAGCCCAATGTGTGTTTCAATAGTGAGGCATCATGATAAATAACCAGCACTGCTATTCAACTAACAACTAAAGCAATAAAACAGCAAACAACCTTGAAATATAAATTTATTTTAAATATAAATACTTTATTAAATATCTATTCAGGTCAGATATAATAATTCTGTTCATAATATTACAAACTTTATCTATGAACCCTAGTTCACTTTCTGTGTATGAATATTTCATTTATCTAACAAACGTTATGAAATAACTAAAGTTTGGAGAAAAGACTGAAACTTGAAACCTGAAACTTCACTTCCTTCCTAGCTAACTTCTCAGCCTTTCCTTCCGTTCTCTGTGTAAAAAGTTTAAAAAGCACCCCAAGACCTCGCTATCCCCTCCCTACACCTCCTCACCTCACCA
>JAOUQW010000029.1:9525924-9536770 GCA_028565825.1 Olivaichthys viedmensis | reverse complement strand
AACAACCTACCAACCGATTTCCTTATAAAACTGCACGACAGTGTGCCTAAGAGAATTGATGCAGTTTTAAAGGCAAAAGCAGTAGTTTTTTTTTACTGTTTACTGCTTTTATAGTACATTTTTTGTTGCTTCAGAAACTTTTAATTTCATTATTTTTTTTAAATCATCTTTGCTATACAGAATTTCTTTACATGTTTAAGATTTTTGCACAGTACTGTATATCTAAGTCTATATCTGTAATATTACAATCCTATAGGAAACCTTCCATTGTCTAGTATAAAGCCATGAAATGTATTTATATGAAAGGTTTTTCATTATTGACCCATATATTACAGTACATATAAAAAATATTAAAATAAAAAATCCATTTAAAATATATTCCCTCCCTACACCAAAACCATCTTGGAACATATTTGAAAACTGACCCATATTAAACAAAAAACACTTTTTGACCATTTTCATACATTATCTAATTTCATATATGAGATTTTATTTTTTTCCACATGGAACTGTGAGAAGCATTGTGAATTCTGCCATGTTTAATGTTTGCTGGAGCTCTGTCATGAGTTTGTGTGGTAAGGAGGAGGTGTGGATGGAGAGCTGGGAAGGACGCTGGGATATGGGTGGCCTACGAAAAGCACAGACTGGGAAGTGCTCAGCGGCGTGAGAAATATGAGGATGTATTTATTCACAGCTCCCCAGGTTTCTCTCTGTGTGTGTCCGCTCTGATGCACATGCTCACAAAAGCATCGTTCTTATGTTTGCCTTCTCAGGCTACTTCAAAAAAAAAAAAAACTGAGTTAAGATTTGCATATAAAAAGTTCTGAAACTGTTTGATTATTTCTTAAACCATTCGAAGTGATTTGATTTGTCTATATGTCTTTATGTTCTTTTTTCCCCCACTGTTCAGTGTTGATTTGATCAAAGACTGAAAATAGAGAAACAGTTAAAGCTGTTTTGGTTTCACTGGAGATTTTCATGAAGCGTTTGTACCATGCCCTTCTGTTTCCTTTTAAATTCAGTTTTTTCTGAAAGCTCGTCCTCTTCATATCCATAAAAGCCCCGTTTTAGCGCATGCCTCTGTGGAAAAAGAGAAAATAGGAAAGTTTTAAGCCTAATGATGAGTTATCCAAACTATTTTCTCTTTTTTAAAAGGCTTTTGTATCCTCTCTTTCTGTCTCGCTCCTTTGACAAAAATCAGGAGTTTAAGAACAGTTACTAAATATCATTAGTTCATCCTTATATACCAAGTAGCAGTTATCAACCTAAAACTTGATCCATGTGAACTGGCTAACTAATGACCGATTTCAAACCTTCCGTCTATTTATAAAACGAAGAATATGCCATCCATACATGATGCAGAGGAGTTCATTTATAAAGCCCCCAAGTGTCAGTATTCTCAGAACATCTTATAATCCACCGCACCGTCTACGGTCCCTAAATGTAGGTTTCTAATTAATACCAAGAGTATAAAAATCACAGTTGGTGGTAGATAGGTGGCTCCTAAACTTTGGAATAGTTATATCCTTCCAATGTTCAGTATTCAGACTCAGTTTAAGTCTAGACTAAAGACCTACCCACATTGGCAAGCATACATTTGACTTCCTATAGCCAAAGGTAGAGATGGTAGGCCATGTGCAAGAGATGTCTGAGATATCGGTGTTGTATCCACTGTATTCACATGTGTTCACTCAAGTTTGTTGAGAATGGAATAGAAAGTTGATGGTGTCTCAGGGACCCCTCAATTTTTTTATGTTTTGAATTTCCTCTTTTCTTTTTTTATGCTGTACTAGTTAGGTCTGACGGTGCAAGTTAAGCATGTGTTGTGCAACCACAGAATTTTTTTTTTCTTGTTTTCCTCACTACCCCAATCATGGGGCACCTATCCTGAGCCCCACAAGCTTTTGCGCTATCCAGCTTGTAGGGCTTCTGCTTCTACCATCCTGAAGCCCTCAAGCTCCTGTGCCATCCAGATCCTACTTTTGCCATCCTGAAGCCCACAAGCCCCTGCTTTTACCATCCTGAGGCCTTCAAGCTCCTGCGCCATCCAGATCCTACTTCTGTCATCCTGAGGCCCACAAGCTCCTGCCCCATCCAGGTCCTGCTCTATCCTGAGACCCACACGCTCCTGTTCCTGTCCTGGGGACTACAAGCCTCTGCTCCCTGTTGATTGATATACTACTGGCTATGACCTGTCTCCTTTACCTACAGCATACTGATTCCAGTGATAACTAGAATCGTGGTATCCTTATCACTAACCACTAACATATATAAAAGGTTCCCTGCATGGTTTCTTCCTCCTTAGCTCCATTTTAGGGAGTTTTTCCTTGCCACTGTCACCCTGTGCTTTCTCACTGGGGGTTAAGGCACTGATGTCTGTAAAGCTTTGAGACAATCTGTATTTTAAAAAGTGCCATAAATAAAATTCTATTTTATTCTATTCCCTTCCATTCAATCTTTCTCACTGTGAAAACCTTTCCACTAAATGGCGGCATCATCAAACAGCAAGCCAAGCACTTACAATTCTGCTCATTCCTCTGTATTTGTCCCATTTGTCTCTTTTTTTCTTCTCCTAGAGGCTTTCAGCTCTCTCTCTTTCTCTCTGACAGGAGTAAAGTGCTGATGACTCGCTAATGGAAGGTTTTAATAAATCACCTTGCAGCTCGGCCATCTGCACGCAGTATTTCCTTTTGATTTGGACACTGGTCAAATCTCATTATATAAACTGGACAGAAACTTCCACACTATTCTCGTGGCAGCATCACCTCTCTATCAGCGCTCTTCTCTTCTTCTTGGTGAGAGTAAATCCGGCTTAACGCTTAATCTGGATGGCCCCCCTCAGTGAGAACACAATCAAATATAGTATTGGTATTCATGCAAACGTTTCAGTATTAATTATGAGACTGTTAGTGATCGTGATGATAATTCAAATCACCCATTTCAGAAGATCAACACCCTTAAGCAACAAATTGTGGAGGAAGTTTGAACAGTACTTGTTGGTGATCCGTGTTGCCATATTGGGGTTAAAAGTTGTCATAAATAACTTTCTCCTTACTGCTGACTTTTTTTCTTTCTTTTTTTGCAAACCCTGCCTAGGATCTTGTTTAGATTTGTTTAGATTCTTAGCCCCCATTTCCTTATTATACGTAATTTCTATGGGATCAATTCTTAGTATAGACTACTTGGGGTTAAATAATGACATTTGAACAAGTTGTCTCAATCCCTTGGGCCTCCAAGAGGTCATCTAACAAACATCATTTGGAGTAATAAAGCATGTGAACTGTGCGTAAGATGGAAGCAGGAATTCCTCCAAAGGAGATTACAGAGGGGACAATGACAAGGCTATGTTAAAAACCATATTGAAACAGACTTTATGTGAGGAGGTGGGTCTACATTAGTTGTGTTTGAAAAGTGTCATTACTCCTCCTGGGGTGGTGCGACATAGGAGAGCACTCATAGGTGAAAGAAAGAGAAGGATAGCAGAACTCTGATTTGCACTGCTAGGATGAAATGTGGAACTGGCATTAGGACAAGCGGCTCTCTAAGAATAAAACTGCAGATACAGACGGAGCTCTGAGAGTGCGGAGGAGGCCACTTGAATGTGTGTGCCAGTCTGTGTGTGTGCATGGTCTCGGGAGAGAAACGTGTGAGTTGGGTGTCAAATTTGTCAAATAAAAATGACTCCAACATAGAAATTGAAAATAAAGACTACAACCACAATCGCACACGAAGTATGTTTAGCTCCAGAAATGAAACAGGAGCGCACTTAAACAATCCATTTCACTTCCACTGAGAGTCGCTGACAAGCCGACAGGTGTGAGGGGTAGGCAACTGTTATTCAGACAAGATTAATAGGAATCATATGGAAAATTATCAAAATTGAGTGCTATGTTCATTGGTCTTGATTTAAACCAGGAAGGTAAACGGTGTGGTGACAATAGCATAAGGCGAATCTGGGGGCCCGCCAATGAGTATGAGTTCGCCCATTTAAGAAGCTAACAAATGCACTCTAAATACTTTTAAGAAGGGTTAGAAATTTTTAAGCCAGCCACATTAGCGTTTATAGTGCAAAAAAAACTCTCATAAACAAATGAATAGATGTACCTATACCAGTAGACTACCAGCAACCACCATAACTGACTCTGAGTTTAGCAGCCTCAACCCCAACCCCACTATTTAGGCTAATAATCACAATGCAGGAAAGTTACTTTTTCTCTCAGTGCATATTACAGTGCTATTTCTCAACATAAATATTTAGCAATATTATTCTAACATTCAATAATTCGGCAAAGGCTGCTGGGAAAATCATGCCCCCGCCGTTCTGATGCGCCGGGAAGCACTGCTACAACGTTGACGGTTCCGTTACAAGTAGCTACTTACAGATGGTGTACAAATCTTCATTAGATATTGCTGCTGGGTGAATGCTCTCATGCGGGCTCCACAGTGAGAGGCATACATGGTACGAGGAAAGTTTACTTAGCTAGCTATCCAGTAAGATTTCTATCATCTTGCTTGGTCAGGTTGGCTGTTTTTCCTAGCGTGATTGTTTAACTGGCTGTTGAATGGAGCTTGCCAAGCTACAGGATAGGCTACAGGGAAATGCTATTGCTTCAGATGATAGCTTAGACAGGTTTAGACAGTAAAAATGAAGTCATCCCCTGTCTTTTTGGTAAGAACGTTTTAACATATTGTGGTGTCGGAGGCTCATGTGGCATGTGTGTGGTATCCCATGATCCTCCGCGCTGGGCGGCCGCCATCTTAGTTTGGGCAGCGGCCATATTGGGGTTGTGTTGTTGTTTGGAGTTAGCTGTCTTTAGCACGAAGCTCACGTGTGTTTAGCAGTTTGTTTTCTTTACTAAAGTGCCTTAGTTGGTTTTAAAATGCTTCCTAGTCAAGTTCCTTCTTCACCGTCGTTACAATGTTATTAAAGTAAAGGCTTGCATATAGAGAGAAACAGAGACAGGTCTCAAAAAAATGTAGCCTAGTACACTAAGTATGATGAGAAAAAGGACATTTGAGATGGAAGTCCTTCATCAGCTGTGTTTCTGAAGTTGTAGGAAGCTTATCTGTACTCTTACAACCTCTATAGCTATTACTAAAGTACACTGCAGTTACTCCCTGCATGTATAGTGTGTGTGTGTGTGTGTGTATACGAGTTCAGGTTTGTATAAATTCACCCCCAGTGCCGTGGGTTTGAACCTGGTTCAGAAGTCTAGCAGTCAAAAGAATCCATAAATATCCTGTGTTTGGGTTAAGAAAGAAGAAATAAAAAAAGAAGTATATTTATATCTGGTCTTTGAGGTAAGTAGGTCTACAGAACAGCAAGTTGGATTCACATTTGTACGCTACCTACACACATTTGCCTTTGCTGGTGCATTAAATCTTTCAAGTCTTTTCCCGAGGTCTTGAACAAAAATCAACTGCTATTGAATAAAGCATAATTGTTTTCATTTTTAGCAAGTATACAAGATTAAAAGTGTGCCGAGCTTGAGCTTTGCAAAAGCTCTCTTAATTTTGAATGCGACGCCCGGCTGCACAGGTAATTGAACACCTCATTACAAGCGTCTGCGTCTCCCTTCCATTTCAGACTCTTGTTTTGTCTCATGTAGCCAGTGGTCTAAATAACCAATCTAGTAATTTAAACACTTGATTCTCTTGTTGCAGTCGGTCGTCTCTTGTCTGGATGTGTGAGAAGAGTTTTGTAAGTAATTTGGAAGATGCATTGTAACGTGTGGGAGTCATAAGAATAAACAGCTTCTTCAAAAATGGCAAACTTTAAATAATATGACAGGTACTGATGATAATTTTGTTGTCGTGCTTGTTGTTTTTCAGCTTCTAGCTACATACGTGCCAGTCCAATATGGTCTTACACATTTTATAACAACTTGCACAATTCAATTTCTACACTGCTAAAAAAATTATTTCTTAGCCAGTAAAAACATATTGAATAAAAAATAAAAACACATTTATCTATCTATCTGTCTATCTGTCTGTCTGTCTGTCTGTCTGTCTGTCTGATTTTGAGATTATTATAAAGATCATTATAAGATCATTTAACCTGCATCTAGACATTTTTCCTGAAGTGAAATTGTCTTACTGCACTGGCAGATAATTTTGCTTCTTTTAAGAAATAAATGCTTGAAGGAAGTAAATTTCTCTTGATAAGGTTACTTAAAATGAGTAAAAACTGCCTTCGATATGGATTAAATAATCTTATAATAATTTTATTATCTCATAATGAGTAATATTAGACATATTTGACTATATTCAAGATGTTTTCACTTGTTAAAATATAATTCTTTTGCAGTGTATAAAAAGTCACAAAGGTTCAAATTTGGGTTAGGGCCGAGGTCATCGGTCATACCTTTCCATAGGACTTAATTCGCATGAAATCAAACGAAATCCAACCACACCGCCCTCACTTGTTCCAATTTGTATAGATTTTTCATGTAATCAGGTTTAATTCATCAGCAGTTCTAGGTGAAAGAGCTACAATAGGCACATAGCACATTGGTTACTTTCAATATGTGAGTCCCTGGAATTGGTATTCAGTCACAATGCACATGTCAGTCACCTGCAGGCTTCACATTTGATTGACACCCCAGCAATGGGTTGCAATTGCCTTTTGAAATTCAACTCCACAATATCCCTACCTGCCTACATTGTAGGTGTTTCTATTACTGAGTCTATTTGATCTGTAAGGCTGCTCTCTCAGAGACTCCATGTACTGCACATTTATGTATTTTATTCCAGCTCTGACCTATTCACTCGTCATCAAACCCTTTATGAGCTGAGTCAGGTGTGTTAGAGCAGGAAAAAACACAAGGGTTGCCAGGTCTGAGATTGAGAACTGCTGCCACAGTCAGAAGCCCGACTCGGTGCGGCAGCAGCGCCCTTGGAGAAACTTTATGTTAAGTGCTTTGCTCACAGTCACTTCGGCAATGCGCAGGAACCGTAATAAAAAAAAAAAAACCTTCCGCCTTCTGGCACGGGCATAATTCAGTGCCTAGCAAGGCCAGAAGCAGTGACTCTCTGGAGGAAGCATAGCCAGAAGCACTAAGCTACCTCCTACATACGTTATTTTTATTTTTATGTTCTTAGGTTCATGATGTGTCTTTAGGGACAATCAAAGGCCCTGATGGATAACTTAAGAAAAACAGATTGCCTCCAACATGCAGCATTTCTGGTTTCAACCTTCCCTATTTTTTTTCCATTTGAGTTGTAATCCGTAATTAACTACAGGCTGATTTATTAAGTGTAGCTTGTGCTTGATCCCTTTGAAAAGATCCTACCCTCAGCATTTCATGGAATTTCTATTTCATGGCATTACAAACTGAAAAATTTAGCATGCCCGTGAGCTGTGTAGGAGTGGTATGTAACGGTGGACTGGTGCTTCGATGGATCAGGTTGTTTTGTTACTATAGAAACATAGAGATGTGAAACATGAGCAAGACAGAGAGGGAGAGAGGCTGAGGTTCGATGCGCCTTCAAGAAACTCGTCAGGTCACAATTTTCATTATATTACATCATTCGGTGAAGGGGGGTGGGTCCTCCCTTAAAAAGTCCCCTCTTCCAGGAAGATGCTGCTTTTGGTGTGACGACAAGCTGTCTTAGCCTGCAGCGTACATTTCCTCTTAATGTGAATGAGAGCCGGGCCAAGCAGGCCCCACATGGCCTCGGGCCTCGTCTAGCAACAGGCAGAGTAAACAAGAGGCACAGGGCGCCAGGCACATCGCCGTCACACTTATTCCCCTCTGAGCCGTTCTTCATGGGTGTTTATATTTATCCACTCTTTAGAGTCGCCTCCGAAGTTTTTTGGTTTGTGAAAAACAACTTCTTTGTAGCGATGGCACTCTGTGTAATGATGCAGTTTGGTTGAGGAACATCATTACTGTGTGAGATAAGCAGGTGACGTAAATTCATAATAATGCAAGATTAATAGTATTAATTCATATAGAACGACCGTCATTTAAGAGTAAGAAGAGGACCAATACAGAATAACTGTGCAAACAATATCTTTCCATTGACCTGTGTGTTCAAACAATATACTGTAAAACTGAGTGCTGGAGATTTGTTATACATGTATTTGAAATGCCAATATATGGTGACTTCATGTAAACTGACCCTCATGTAATTTAGGTGGATTTTAGTGCAGGTACTCGAACCAGAGCTGCTCTTCGGCTAGAAATTCTCTGCTAGCACCAAATTCCTGGACTTTTCAGAGACAAAATGGAGACCATCAATGTGTTGACTAACTCATTTTTATCCAGCATGTTGCAAAAGCCATGACTGTTGTTAATAGTTGTTTAATAGGAGCTTGAAAGATTTCACATAATCGGAAGTGTACTTTTTTACATATTATAGTTTTGCGAGCTAGCGAGATGCATGCTAGCAAGCGGGCAAACCTGTTGATCTTGTAGCCATGTTAAGCTCTCGCCAACATATAGGATAAAAATATAACAGCAGGTTAACATTTGTGGTGCAGTAATACTTAAGAAATTAAAGAGACAGTATAATTGATTGATTCTTCACGATTTTGTGCAGATTACCGGTGTGTTTTTTTTGAAGGATACCAAGCATTAGAGTTAGCTTTCATCCACTAGAATGCTAACATTATCCATTATCAACTGAAGTGGCTCTACTGATCTTATGTTCCCATTTTAAAATGCATTTCTGTATTTTCAAAATACTGTATTTTATTTTGACACAAATTTGTACTATATGGAAGTCATTTTTATGTATTTTTTCCCATTCATGTTCTCCACAATACTACAAATATACTGCACATCCTATGATCTTCCAAAAGTATACATGAATCATGAGATGAAGTCCAAGAGTCTGACATGTGTCTCAGTTCTTGGACCTATGAAAGATGGGAATGTGAGTTATACTGGGATAGTAAGCCCGTAAGTGGTTTCTTATGTCTTGTTTCAAAATAAATATAAGGTATGACCTTAACATTTAATGGTTTGACCAAAAAAACATTTGTTACAAAATATTTTGCAAATGAGAGCAAATTGCTACTAGTTTCCACTTATTATAAGCCATATTAGCATTGAGGAACTGATAACTTCCTGTTTTGATAATACAGTGTAATATTTTCCCTTCTGTTTTTTTGCTCACTAGTATAAACAAGCATGTGTGCATTATTAAAGGCTGATGGAATTTCAGATTTCCAGAAGCATTTGAATGGTATCTTGTTACTGAACCGGGTGCATTAGCATATAAATGCGTATCTCTTTTTGGGGAAAATATTGCATGTTGTTTTTGCTCGAATAGTTTTTAGGAAACTATTGCCTCAGCGGCACCCTTCACTTAAGGTAGCAGTGTGACTTATATGCACATTTTTAGAGCCATTGAAATGAGACAATACATGGATTTTTTATAACCCATTAAAATACAGGAGCAATTTGTTTACTGCATACATCTTTTTTCCAACTCTGGCGTTATTGCTAGAGCAAAATCAGTCCCCACTGGTGGAGGAGGATTTCATGGAGCTTTTTTTTTTTTTTTTTTTTAAAGGCAAAAGTCATGGTTGTTCAATTTGAAGGTCCCTTGGCTCTTAACCTATAAGACGGTCTGGGATTTGAGTTTAAGTAATCCAGCTAATTATGAAGTCCCCTCCACATCATTTCCGCACTAATGCAACCTGTGACTCAGCTATGTCTGTGACCTTTTTGACCATGGCAGAGCGATGGAGCTGCACTTCAGCCCGCTACATTTGACCTTGCAGCGCGGTAAAACATCATCAATCACGTTTCAGCTCTGGGAATTTAGGAAATGTGGGCTGGTTTAAATCATGTCTTACAAGCTAAAAACAACGTGGTCCCAGAAGTATTGCACTGTTAAAATAATCCTGACTTTTAGAGGCAGTTCTCAAAGTGATACTTGCCCTATCTTTTAACCAAAACTATAGTGGGTCCTCTTCAGCTCGTGTGTTATGGCCTGTCTAATACTTTCTTAGACCATGTTCTTATATTAACCACCCATTGAATATCTAATCCAGGAATTAGTACATTTTTCCAGTGTGCAGATCTCTCATCCGCTGAATTTCGCCTGGTCTGTTTTGTATAGCCTTATTAAGTATTTCTTTCACCTGAAAGAGGGTTCTCATGTTCCCCTGGCGAATGGATCTTTAATTAGCTGCTTTTAGATAAATACCATTATTCAGCCTCCTTTTTTTCCCTCAATAACCAGTTCAGCAAGATTAATGATAGGATGCCTATTGTCCGCAAAGTACTTTCACTAATCACTGAGAGTGCGATGAGGCAGAGAAAAAAAAAAAAGACATTAAACAATGCAAATCAAACCACATTCTTCAAGCGTTCCGCGTTGCCCTGCTCAGGCAGATAGCACAGGGAGAAGGAGACGACTCCATTAGCAGCAAAATGGTAATAAGACAATACAGAGTGTATGATGTATGTGTTTCCTCTTTTTGCTGGCTTAGAAAAAGTTAATTTCTACTGAAAGAAGCGTTAGACAGAGGCAATGTTACTGTTATGACAAACACTGTCATTAATGGGCGTAAGATAAGACGAGTAACGATTACCCTCTCGTGGCCCTCAAATCCTCGCTTTTAAGAACTGGTATTTAAAAAAAATTATCCTGATGGTGGAATAAAGCCAACATGCTGTAACTGTGTAGGCAGAACAACAAATGTGTGTTATCTAATTCAAGTTAGTAACGTGGCTTAATATCCAAGGGGGCTTATTAACGAAAATAACCCCAGTGGATATTTAACATGAACAGTATTATGTACAGTGGGATCCAAAGTCTGAGAGCACATTGAAAATCCACCCCCATGTTTCACTGTTGTTTTGATCCACTGTGGTATCAATCTCTCTTC
>JAOUQW010000029.1:9489581-9502322 GCA_028565825.1 Olivaichthys viedmensis | reverse complement strand
GCTTCTCAGCCAAGGGAGTGGGCTCACTCACAATTTTGCCTAAGAACACAGCCATGAATAAAGAATGGTACCAAAACGTCCTCCAAGAGCAACTTCTCCCAACCATCCAAGAACAGTTTGGTGACGAACAATGCCTTTTAGACTTACTACCACTAGACATTCAAGATGACCTGGATGACCGAAAACCTTCACAGACATTATTTGACATAATTTTTCTGCTCTAATTTGCAAATGAATTAATGATTCTACTTCACAGTGCAGTAATTTAAAACACTGAACAAGGTGTAGCCTAATTTAAATCTATTATTGGCCCTGTGTCAGGGGTACATTTACATTTACTAATTTTTTATCCAAAGCGACTTACAATTGAGACAGGATACAATAGAGAAGGACCCAACAGTGGCAGCTTGGTCGTGCTGGGATTTGAATTCACAACCTTCTGATCAGTAGTCCAAAGCTGAGGGCCACTGAGCCACCACTACAAGGGACGTTTTCAGAAACAAGCATCCCAAAAAGGTATCCATTGCGTCAACGTTTCTCTACGGCTTGAATAGTGGAACATAGGAACTGTTCCAGGAACTGAGGATCTTTAGGTGCATTTCCACCAGAAGAACCAGAGCCAATCTTTGCTTCTGGGCTGTAGCCTAGGAACTTTTTTAATTTTTGTTTCGTTTTAACTCGTTTTAACTCTTTAACTATAAACATATACTAGCTAATATATTTATGATTTCTCCACACTTGGTATCACACCTGAAACTGTGTAGTTCTCGTTCAGGATAGTCCCGAAACTCATTTGTTCCTCAAAAGGTTTCAGAACCATGGTGGAAATGTGCCTAACCTACTAAGCCTCACACTTTGACTGGCGGAACAAAACTCCAAAGCAAAACTGCTTTGCAATGTGTCTGCTTTACTATCTGTTGGAATTGCAGCTGTCTTACACCTTGGTGCAGTATCTGCTCAGGATATTATGGCTGTGAGGCGTGTGTGTGTGTCTATATAGACAGGGCTGGGTGCTGAAGCTGTGTTGGGCCACGTGTCTGTCTTAATCACATGGCTCTGTATGAAGCGTTGACCGAGCAGAAGCGGTCATCATCGCCAATATCATCATCATCTACTGCACTCTGCTGCATTTGCATTTCAGCCAGGCCTGAGCTACACGAGAGAGAGAGAGAGAGAGGGAGAGTGGGAGTTAGTGAGAGGTAGACTGTGCGAGAGAGAAAGAGGGAGTCGGAGAGGGCGCGTGCAAAATCTGATGAATAGCAATAAGCTTCGGGAACTCTGTAATCAGCAGCTGCTTAGCAGGAAGGAGGACTGACGCATAGGGCCCTGCGCATGATTTCATCCTTTTTAAGGAGATTCCTGACTTCCATCATTTCCACACCGAATTTCACCACAGCTTGATTAAAGCTATTAGAGTACCCAGAGTCGCGGCTTCCGGATGACCTCAGGCCCTTCTGTCTCTCATTTTCTCGGAGAAAGGCATCTGATTGGGGCTTTATTCCTACTGATCATGGTGAATTATGGTGCCCTTGAGAATGGCGTCCTCCGAAAAAACCAATCTTGAAAGTAAGAGTTTTCGGTGATTCATCGCCGTTCCACTGTTCTATTACAGATATAAAAATCTCCTTTCATCACACCTCTGCAGGCCCTTCAACAGTAACAGAGAAGATTAATTAATGCTGTAAATCAGCTCTTTATCACCGGCTGAAATGGCCGGACTATAGAGAGATACTCCGGACCCTCTCTTTTCCAGCAGAGGGACGGACAAAATGAGGTTCTAAAGAGATGCTTTTTAATTTCATCCTGAATTATAGCTGCACGTGAACAGATAACCATCTCACACCCACACACACTAATATTTATATTGCTGTACTTGTGGGTACCAAATGTTCTCATAAACACATTAAGATGACAAAATGACTTGTACATAAAAGTACATTTCTGTCTCTCTCTCTCGCACACACACTGAATTGTTTCTTCTGAGCTGAAGCCAGAATTAGTGTGAGGCTTCTAATTAGAGACTCCCCTATACGTTTCAATGCATTTGCTTTAAGGGGATCAAGACTTTTGCCCAAGTGAAGTTGGTGTGTGCATGCTATCCTAATTAAGAGGTGAATACAAACACACTCATACATCTCTCTTAATTAGGGATGCACCACTCTGATATTGTGTATCTGTATCAGACTGACATCGGCCTAGAACACTGGATTGGTATTGGTTGACTGATTTTTCCAATCTGATCTCCACTGGTTTATTTTTTATACGTGCCATGTGATGTCAACTAACAGTTTTATTCTTTTTATGCAAAGTCATGATCATTATTTCCATCTTAAGGCTGGTTTATGCTTCCTTCTGAATGCGCTACCAAAGCACTCTAACAGGTGGAGGTTCGGAGGTTTGGAGAAGTCACTCTCTGAAATAGAAATGTCCAAACGTGCCGTCCACCTCGACAGCGATTGGGAATTGGTGGTAGCTTCGACTCTGCCTCTGTGACGAGATAAACGCTTTAGAGGAAAGTTTGTCTGAGACGCAATGTTGGGCAATAGCATTGTTAAAGTAACAAAGCTATTAGTTTAACTTCCTGGTAGCGAGGTGGTAATATTGTTCCTTTTTTAATCAAGTAGCTTGTAAGTAGTTCTCAAATGAGTAGTAGATTAGCTTCAATTTACACTGCATCTTTCTGTTTAGTTTTTTTAACGTAGCCTATGCAGTATTTATTTTAAATCCATCAAGTTAAATATTTCTTGTCTGTTGGTTGGTGGTAAGCAGTTGAGAGTTAAGGACCTTAATGAAAATTCTGGTATTCCCAAATTTTCCCTTGGGGATCAATAAAGTACACCCATCTATCCACCCACCCATCCATCCATCCATCCATCCATCCGATTTCAAATCACAATCTTCTGGTCATTAGCTGTGGCTCTCTGGTATTCCCAAATTTTCCCTTGGGGATCAATAAAGTACACCCATCTATCCACCCACCCATCCATCCACCCATCCATCCATCCATCCGATTTCAAATCACAACCTTCTGGTCATCAGCACAGAACTTTGACTGCTAAGTTACTACTGTCCCCAGGAATCAGAGATGACTAAATCGAGCTAAAAGCTAAGGTGAAAAAAAGGTGATTCAGCTTGAGTCATCTATCCGATGTGGAGGATCTTATAATGAAGGATCTGTAACTCTGGGCTGGGGTGCTGATATGGTGGCAGCTTTGCTTGAGATATTAACATATACAAATGCTTGCGTTTAATGGTTTTGTTGTGTCACAGATTATTATCGGAGGGCTTGCAAACAATTTAGGCTGAGTAAGTACAGGATAACCTACTCACTGTGTAATTTTGTGACAACCCTGAGGTGACTGTGTAATGGGAATGCACAATATATTGTTAGTTATACATTATTACAATATTAGTCTTAGGTCACAGTTTGATGGTCGAAACGTTCATGTTGCCATGTGCTGTGTCTTGGTGCTGCATTTTAGCCTGAGAGGGGGTTCTCCTTGATGGTATCAGTTTTGCCTACTATGGTTCAGATCCAGCCAAGTCAGAATTTCATTATTACAGAGAATGAATACAAGAATATTCAGCTGGACTTGACAAGTGCTATTTTGCGGAGCAGGTACAAGTGAAAAATTATTTCTTTATTGACTGGCTAAAGGGTTTTTTCATTTCTAACCAGCTTATTTCTGTGTGTCGGTCAAACAGGTCAGTTGACGGTGGGCACGTGTGAGATCGTGATGTCAAACAGGGACAGCAGTCAGCCAAAGCGCACCATTGCCAGGCAGACCGCCCGCTGTGCCTGCCGGAGAGGTCAGATCGCAGGCACAACACGGGCACGACCAGCATGCGTGGACGGTAAGTCGAAATAGAAAAGGGTTGTTGTCACCAAACCTGAACACTAGGCAAACCTAATTTATCCAGACAATAATTACAGCCTGTGAGGAATATTGTCTGCTCCATTGTCTATTACAGAGTTTCTCAAACTGGTTGTCGAAGACCTCCAGACAGTTCACATTTTTGCTCTCCCCCAGCTCCATGTTACTCAAACATGAGTAAACCAAGCAATCGAGGACACTGAATACCTGGTACAGGTGTGTCAAGAGTTGGCAGAGAGCAAAAATGAAGGGCCCTGAGAACTGGGTTAGTAAACCCTTTTCTATTATAACTCAAAAAAAGCCCTACTGGCAACTAGCTAGCTAATGTTAGAATTCTGGGCTAGCATTGCCCATGCTTTATTGCTAACATGCCTTCAACAAGTAATATCTTTATTTTTAGAATTCTTAGGTAAACTTGTCATGTCCACCATAGTTTGGACCTCTTTCGCTTCCCACACCCTGCACACCCATTATTGAACCTTTAGGCTTTCTAATTTACTTATATGGTTGTATTTTCCTGTTCTTATTTACTACTCACACCTTTTGTGATTAGCTTCATCTGTTTCTTGTTTCCAGCTTCCTCGTTTGATCTCTTTGTTTCGCCCCCAGGCTTGGTGAAGTTTTGCATGTTTCTCAGCAGTTCAAGGCTTTGGGTTCCATAGTCTTGGTCCTGGTCTGGTTTTCTCCCCCCTCCCTACTTGCTGGTTCTTTGTTACCCCTGCTATAGATATCAACAATCATTCTGGAAAAATCTGCTCTCTGAGTTCCCCGTGTTGCAAGAATGCATGAGTAATCTTTATCGTGCTGCTACAAAATATGCATTAGTGACTATACAGCTTACCTACCCTGCTAGCTTTCAAGTTATTTCGCCAATCACAAACAGTTAAACACATCTCGGCAGCATTTTCTCTTTGTAGAATTCTTGAGCAAAAATTGGTATGGGTAAATTCAGCAGCTTTCATTCACTGTTATTCTCATTAGCGTTTGTATTTGATTCATTCCTAGCCTTGTATTAAATACCACTGTGAATTGAGATTTTAAAAGTCCTCTTAATAAAGGATTTGACTTAATCTGTGTCTAGAAAGGCAGATCCAATACATAGTGCAAGCATTAGCCTACCGAGTTAAGGGTTATAGGGCTGTTTACAAGCCTAAAGAGAGTAAACCTGTTAAATACACACAAATCTTTATTCACAGTAAGCCCATGTCTGTCGATTCAATAAAAAATAAAAAAGTCAGGCTACATTCATAATGTCAAAAATTAGGGTGTTGAAAGCAATGGTAGAAGAATAAGAATTTAAAACCAGTGTAACTAAGCAGGAACAAATGCAAACAGCAGTTCCTGTATCTTCAAAAATAAAGGAAGCGTTACAACCAGTGAAGGATTTTTGTATGGGTTTAGAAAGTCACTCAGTGCTAGAGCTGGACAATATAGACAATGCACTATTTTGCAATTATATTGTTACATATTGAGAGTGCTATATGACTTGCAGTACATTAAAAATGCATTGGTGAATCCTTGATATGACATGGTTCTGCACTAGTGACTTGAAAGTTGCGAGTTGAAATCCCAGGACTGCCTTTCAGCAAGGCCCTTGACCCTCAGCTGCTGAGCTCTGTGCTTGGATTGAATACTGCCCCATTTGTAAGTCACTTTGGATAAAAGCATCTTTTGAATGTGCAAATGCAAAATGTGTTATTTTGACCAACATCACTGAGGGCTGCGATTCATCCAATTACATACATCACTGCATTCACAACACTCATCTGAGCCTGAGATTGGTCAAGATAATCAGAGCATGCAATTACACTTTTAGTAATTAGGTAGAGGGCTCATTCTGTGATACCAGCATGTTACAGTATAGCCATAATGCTTTATGATTTATATTTATGCTGTTTTGCATTTTCTTGTGCAATAACCCATTTCATGAAATGTAAGATATGTACAGTGACATGCATTACACTTTAAGGTATTTTGGCCCTGATTTTACTAAGATCCCAAATATAGAGGCTATTTTGCACATGCCATCTGATAAATTGCGCGTGTAGTAACATACAAAGTAGAGGGAAAAAACAACGTGTAAATGAGTGTTTTGCTCGTCCTAGATGTTCTCAATAGCTGTGGCACGTTCGCATCTCAAAGAGACTCCAGGAAGAGTGAAACTGAAACTTGCCACACGTGTGTAATTACGCGTGAAGTAAAACACAGATAAAAGGTGATGAGACGTGTCGAAAACTGTTCAAAATCATGCAATATGAACGTAAAATAAAAGTGTAGACGTGTGTGCGCTTTCTGTTCATAAGGTATGTGTGAATGAAACCTTTTCACAGGCTCTCTTTAAATACTGTTAACATCGGAGGTGCGAATGTGCGGCGAATATCGAATATTGAAGCAACTTTGCTGCGGTAATATTAAGACATCAATTTAAGAAGCTTTTTAATTCCTTTGAGATACTAAGGCTTTCTCATCATTAAAACTTAGTAAATGGCATCATTTTGTCTTCAACTGGTGAAATGAATTTTTTTATTTAATTTAATTTAAATGTAATTTTGCGAATTTTATAGCTGCCCTTCAGTCGTATTAATTTGTGCATGCATTCGTCGTTCTCTAAGTGACTTTCAGGTTGTGGCAAATCACATCGCGGGTCCTAAATTAATCTATTTGCATAAACACCACCCTGTATTTTGCACTTTTAGGTAGAAACGCCTCAAATTGCATTTTTATTAGGGAAAACGCACAAAACTTATGTGAAAGATGCAATCCACCGTATACCGTTAGTAAATCAGCTTTGGAGGTTTGTTTTTTTGCGGGTGTTATAAAATTTGCACGCGTCTTTACACACACAAACCTTTAGTAAATCAGGGCCTAACTTTCTTGTTTTCAGTTATTGGGTCGTGATATAGAGAGAAGGTGTTTCTAGATATAGAGAAGGTGTTTCTAGCTGAAAGTATGGCATTAAAGTAGGCACTTTTCCGATACTCTTTCTTTTACAGCACATTCACTGTATATTAGGCTCTAGACACACTTTGCTGCATGTATCCTCAATGTGATCAGCAAGCCAATGGTGCATTAATCACCTTGTTTACGAGTGTTTTTGTACAGATTCCTTTGATTCTACAAACACAAGATCCCAAGGCTGCTGGATTTGCACATCATGACTCACAAAAGTTAACATCCAAAACATTTTACGCTGTTCGGACCTAATCTTTGCAAGACACATCTGGATTCAGAGGCTTCTCTCCAGATGCTCAAATTGTAGCATCAATTTGCAGGCAATAGCAGCTCTCTTTTAGAGTGGGAGCTTTGTTCATAATTCAATGCAAATGACTTACTGGCCAGGATGGAGCCAATATTACCAACATCACTGGGCCACAAATGTGTTTGCTAATAGCTGCGCTGGTCAGAGGGGAAAATCAGAGAGATGATTATGTGACTGTACTGAGCAAGAGCCAGGATTTGGATGCTGTCGCTACTGGAAACTGCTGCTCCAAATCAGATTCCACTCCAGTCAAGTCTGAACTGAAACTGTAGCAGATCCAGATGACGTCTGACGTTTGATTTTCCAAAACCTGACCAATATCTGAAATTATGAATCTAAACCATACTACTTTTGGAGCTCTAGACATATTGTCTTTCTTTGGCATGTGATTTGTAGCAGTACTCAGAAGGAATAAGTCAATCTGTTAACACCAACATACTGAGTCAGCATCATTCTGTACTCTTTATTAGTCTGCTCATGTCTAGACCTTTTCTTTTTATTGAATGAGTTATATTTAGCCCAGTAAATAAGAACATATTCAGAAAAGAAATGTTTTAGGAAATGGAGTGTTGTGGAATTATGTTTAATCATTTGGGGGAAAAGACTATAATAATATTTTTGTTGTCAGGGCAACAAAACATAATTGGAGTGTCGGCTTTTAATTAAAGATTCTAATGATGAGAAATTACAGGTTCCAGCAAGGTCTGGCCTTTACGACTGCCCAGCTCTCTCTCTAGATCTCTTTCTCTCTCACAAATCTTAAATCGCGCTCTATGCATTATATTCTTGCACTATACACTTGCCTGTCTAGTACCTGGATTTTTGTCTCAAAGTTGAGCACTACTGTTTTGCGCTAAGCGGAAATAACAAATTAACTCTCAGTACTGTCATTGAACTGTGCCAGAACAGCCTCCATAAGAACAACCGCCAATTTTAAAAACCCAATTTTGTTCCTATTTTGCATCTGTACGGCTGTGCTCGAAATATTGATAGTTCTACATGATATCGTCGCTGTCCAATGAAAAGCATGTATCTCTAATTCCAATCTTTCAGGAACACAAAAAAACACTTTTTCATAAAGAGTATCATACACAATAAATACAAAAATATACGGTGTGATTTGACAGCTTTTCATTTTTCATTTAGATGTCAACTGATATGGGTAGATAGAGGTTTTTGCCTCTATTCCACATATGGAAAAAAAATAAGTGGAGATACATGTTTTTCATTGGACAGCGACAATATGCGTATCAATACAGTAATATTGTAATGGAGGACACAGGAGTCACAGGTAGGATCCAATAGTAGATTTTTATTCGATTCGGGGAACAGGCAGGTTCGTCGCCATTAAACAGTCGAAGGGGTCAGAGTCCAGGAAATCATTCCGAGTAGCAAACAAATCCAGAGGGCAAAGCGAGAAACGGCAACCAGAAAACGGAAACAGATCAAAACCAGGACTAGAAATCAACAACCACTCAGACCTGCACATCAACATTGAAATGGCAAGACTTTGCAAAGGCCAAACAGAAAGCCGGGTATATAAACACTACAGTGATGAGGAAGTGATGAGAGTCAGGTGTGTGCAATGAACAGTCAATATTCAGGTGAGGGAGACCTCCGGTGGTGCGGAGTGGAAGTGCGTGTGTGGGTGGTGTCGGGGTTGACTGTGACAAATGTCTGTATCAGTGTTTTAGCTTAATTAATTAGTTTCACGTGCGTTCACACTTCGTTTTTAAAAACGAGGTAATGTACAGTACCATTTAGCCTTTAGTAGGTTTTTCATATATTTCTCCTGTAGGGGGCAGACGTGTGTCGTGTTCTATAGCTAACAATTTGAAACATGGCGAGCAGCTACTACACCTGCCATTAAGGCTGGTGTCATAAATATGGCCAAATTTTGTTTTGATCTTTTCAGAGGGTAGTCAAGACTCAGACATGATGAATGCAGCATGACTATGACACTGTGAAGCTTAAAATTCTATTTTTTTTGGTACATTTTAAAAATACAATTTTAATTCATTTGTCATTTTATGAAGTAGCTGCCAATAAATACCCAGCCCTAATGGTGTAGCGGCATTCTCGCCTGGTGCGCAGGCGTTTGAAAAAAAGAAAGAAAGAAAAACAAGAGTTAAAATAGCCTCATTGAATTTATTGTAGTGCTGAAACGATTATTCGAGTAGCTCGAATAGTAAATATCCTCGATTAAGATGTTACGCCTCAAAGCTTCATACACCACATTTCCCCTCGGGGGATTCGGCGCTGGGCTCATCCCTCTTCACTCGCGCCTGATTGACGGTCACTCAGACGGTCTCTGTCCTCGTTTCGGTGCCCCGTTTCGCCGTGTTTTCCCCCTCCGCTCTCTTCTTCCCGTCCGACCGCGTTACGCGAGCGGCTCCCGCGGCTGCCGGTGGGTTCCTACGGATCAGGCTGCCTGCGCTGAGGTCGGTGGTCGTCGTACCGCTGCGGGGAGAAAGGGGAAAGCTCGCGCGTCGCGAGCGTAGGAGACACGCTCCCTTTCCTCAGCCAGTCCCCGCCTTCGCCCGGCACTCTTTTCAGATCAGACGAGACGACCCGCTGAATTTAAGCATATTACTAAGTGGAGGAAAAGAAACTAACAAGGATTCCCTCAGTAGCGGCGAGCGAAGAGTGAAGAGACCCTGAAAGAATTGTCTGCATGTTTTTGTAACCAAATTTGGGCTACACTAGTTGTTTATTTTGTTATTATAATTGATTTCTACTGAAGGGTAATAATAAGGTCATTGCAAGGTCTTACAAAGCTCCACCTCATTGTAAGCATTTTTTCCCCAAGAAGTTTTTCTGAAGTCTGAAGAATTCTATGGTATCTGCAATGCACTTGTAGCCCAGTTTTTGATAGTGATATTTTTCATTAAATATCAAATTTTATTATGCAGACAATGTGGGATTTAATTTTTTATGTGTAAACAATTTGAGTTTACATTTGTAATTGTTTTTCAAGACTTAACAGTTAAGTTCTTAATAAAAAAATAACATGTTCTTTGAAATTCTATGGTTTTGTCATTCAAGTCAATTTTTTAAATGAATTTGTTTTCGATTACTCGATTAATCGTCAAATTAATCGGTAGATTAATCTGTATGCAGAATAAAAAGAGCAATCTAGAGACGTCTTCTGTCTGCCGCACACACTGTTGCCATGACGGTCGTCACATTGATGCTGTAACCGACAGGTACACATATTTTGGCTCCGCCCCTTTTGCTAAGTAGAGCATGCTGCAACCGGTAAAAATGTTAAAACTGTCCAGCATTCCACACTTAATTTTTCGGCATTTTTGATTTCATCTCTACTTGCACTATAAGTGGCTAGTTTACGATGGAAGTATGCGATCTGAAACGCACAGCCTCTCTGAGTGTGCGATCCTATGCTCAGTTAGACAAGCATACTGTTTCAATAATGCAGCTCCTTTTAGCTCCTCAGTAAGGACGTTAGCGGCTTTTTGTAATGCCAAGACCAGCGTAATTAACTAAGAGACTGGTATAATTACAGCTGGGGGAAATTGGTTTTTATTGGCTTTCGCTGCTGTGTTCATGCTTCATTAGTGGAAGGCCATTAAGGCCTGTTGCTTGTGCAGTCTCCTTTTTACAACACACACACAGTGTTCTGCAGTGTAACAATAAGGAGAAAACTCATTCTGTCTATGCAATTTGTTGGTCTGTTTAGTCGTTTGTCTGCTCATCCATCCATTCTTTCCCTCATTTCTGTGCCCATGAGAGTTTTTAGGTAAGGGCTTGGCAGGTGATGCCAAGGGACAGATGGCAGGCTGTGTCTCAGCATTTGTGGGGACAGGATTCTCACCTCTGGGGGGCTTCAGAGAGAAGCAGCCACTGGGAAGCAAGAAAATGCTGAGCAGTCCTGCGCGGAAACAGCGATGAGTCACATCCCTCTGCGGCCTCCTGAGATCTTATCCGTGTTCCTCAGAAACGGTTATTGCTCTGGTGGTGTATCAGTGGGTGGCCCGCTCTCCTCTCTGGAGCTTTTATACTGATGTTCTTGCATCCCTGAATGCGTGTTGTTTGCCTGCCCTATATACAGTAAACACTGAACTGGGAGAATTCCTTAAACAGGGACATTTCTGCCACCTACAAGCAGTTAACGATGCCAGAGGCTTATGGCTCCCCATGAGGCAGCTTGCACGGTGCTCTGGCTGATAATGCAACTGCATAAACATCTTCTCAGCTTCCATGAAATAAAGCAAAACCAACTGATTAGAGCTTATGGTACATGTAAAAATAAAAAAAGGCACCCATGCAGGTTTAATTACATGATTACATTTATATATTTATACATTTACATTAGTGTTGTGCCCGTGTGGGACTGTTTTTAAAAAAAAGTCCTGCTACCACAGAAATTATGATCGCGACCACCCACTCCTGTAGATACTCTGACCACGCCTGCTGGGTCCTGCAGACAGTCTAACCATTCCCATCTGCTCCTGCAGTTATTTATTTGTATCTGCCTGCAATATTTTCTAATAAACTCAGTTGCTCCCATTCCCCAAAATATGAATAATTACATTGTTTAAAAAATGTTAAGAGGCTTTTTCTTTTTTTAATGAACACAAGAAACAGACCACTTGATTTAGGTTGCAACATTTAGGCTATGTGCTTACACTCTAAGAAAAAAAACAGTTAAATCTAGAACCCATAAGGGTTCTTTGGTTTTTCCCTCTGAGGGAATCTTTAAAGGTTCTATGTAGAACCCTACAACAGGGGGTTTCCCTATCAGAGGGATTTCCAAGTAGATCCCCTTTAGGAAGCTAAGACCCTCAACTACCCAAAGAACTCTTGAGGAACTCTTTTTTTTTTTCTTCTAAGAGTGTAGACTATAACATGCCTCAGTCAATTTGTGTCGCTTGGAATTGACATCATTAAAATAACATAATTACAATTTTAAAAGAATTACCAAAGCAATTTTTTTATTTTTGCCCAGGGATAGTGTTTGTTTAAAGTAAAACATTTCATGGACTTTTACTGAACTTTAAATCTTTTTTGGTTTAAACCCTTGTCCCGTGATCTTCGTTTCTGACCATCCGCATGAGAGTAAAACATCCCCATGCCCAGAACCTTTTTATTGGTCCCACGGATCCTGTGGAATCCCCGTCTTGATGCAAGCCTCTAATTTGCATTTATATGTATTCATTTGGCAGATGACTTCATTCAAAGCAACATACAAGTGAGCAAGAGTCCAATTTAAGCACAGAGCTGTTAAAGAAGCCAACAGTAATACAAGTGCTTCTTTTCACCAACTGCTCAAAACAAAGGCAAGATAGATGTAGAAAGAACTAAGAGAGCCACAACTAAACACAAGGCTTTTACTCATGAGTCATGAAGCAGTTAGTCAAGCCACAAATGATACAATCTTACAAATCAAAGACTAACTTGCAGTCATAGGCGCCAACTCTGTGGGTGCTTTGGAGTTCGAGCACCGCCGATGTTTAGGCCCATTTAAACATACAATGGGGTCCCAAAGCCTGAGAGCACATTGAAAATCCAGCACCATGTTTCACTGTTATTTTGATCCACTGTGGTATCAATCTCTCTTCTGTTCGTCTCCTTACATAAACCCTTCTG
>JAOUQW010000029.1:9464684-9480506 GCA_028565825.1 Olivaichthys viedmensis | reverse complement strand
GTAGAATAAGTCTGTAATGTAATGAAACGTGGAGAAGGTGAAAGGGGTGTGCAGACTTTCCGGCTTGACTGTATAATGTGAAATTCTGACGTGAGAAATTATAATGTACTTCAACTGTATCAGCCACCTTTCGGGTTTCCGTCGTTCAGCAGGTGGGGGGAAAAAGGTGTCTGTTGATGACAGGAGGGGTCTACCAAAAAATAACAATGTAGTCCAAATGAGGAAACACAGTGAGACTTGCGCTCTCAGCTCCAGGCATGAGACTAAGAGCTCCGGCAAATTACTGGCTCAGCATGCTGTGCTGTTAAAAATAAATAGAACATAACAGAAAACACAGAAAACAAAAAATAGACACCGAAACGCAAATTGCCCATCACTCCCCTGGTTTCATTACTGCTGTACATGTGCTTGTGTACACTACGCCATGTGATATTTGGCCTACGCACATCTGATGCACCCTCCCCTTCACCCTTTATGGCATCTTTTTTTACTAGCCCATTTTAAACAAGTGGAGAGCAGCGGACCGTTTTTACTTTACACATTCCTATAGGCTCGCCATTAGCGAGCGGGGGGTCACACTTATGGCTTTCAATTTCTGTATTTCACATAATTCATTTTTCCCCCCTTTCAATTTCAAGGGTCGTTTGCTGGCAGTGGGGAGTGTTGGGTATTCCCGAGGCTGGTGCGGGTCAGAACTACTATGTCATGCTGTGCTGAGAGGCGCCGTTGGTGGTACAGAGATGGCGTCGGGCAGCAGGTACACGACCCCATCAGCTCTCCACAGCGGCCCTCCGGGCTCCACACAGAGAGCTGCACATTTCCTCCTTATTTCCTGCACATTTTTTCTCTATGCTTCTCTGAAAGGCCTCGTAGCAAACACAGGTGGCTGTGGGCTTATGCACATAATCACTCATAATTTCATTTAATTAACAATGTACAGTAGGCTTCAGCAGTCCACTACCAATAACTTTTTCTTGTTTATTTCATTAAATAGTATTATTAAATAATGGAACTACATTGAATGTATGTACCGTTACCGATGGATTACAGCAGCGTATCTTATATTAATACACGTGTATCAACTTCAGTTTTGGCTTGTGTAAGTACACAGGTGAAATAAAGCATTCTCTCTCAGGTAATTGCACGTGTGTGACATGGTAATGGTAATTTGTATAAACGGATGCTTTTCTTTCTGATTGTATCAGGGTGCGTGTAATTACCTACATTATGGTTTTGTTGGGTTAGGATGTTACAACACAAATATTGTCCAGTAATTATGTAGAAGTTACACTGTAAAATAAGTGGACAGTTGAGGTGTCGTCAGTAAGTAGGTACTATAATAATCAGAAAGAAAACGGTTATTGGAAAACCAGAGGTTCACAAATATCATTATCCTCACCTTGTTACACATTATATAATTACCTGAGGGAATGTCCTGTTACCGGAGGTGGGAAGTAATGAAGTACAATAACTTAAAATCTTCATTTCAGAACAGATTGGTTACTGTAATCTACATCTTTTTGGAAGTCAAAATTACTTTTTTGTGTGCGTGTTAGACAGCACTTGATTAAAATTTCTACCAAATCAAAACTCGAAGTCTAAAACGTATGTGAAAACAGGAGCAGGAGTTGATTAATCCCTTGATGCGTTTATTGGTAAATTTCTGCATTTCACATGTGATTGGCTGTTTATACACACATGCAATCGCAGTTCCTTACACCACAAAGGAGGGGAAAAAACAACTGAACAAAAGAACTTGTCATTCAAGGATTCTCACTAAAATCTAAAGAACAACACTGAGGTAAGACATCTAATATCTATTGCTTTAAATGTCCATCTTTGACGGCTAACATTAGAGCGAATAGGGAGATAGGTGTTGTTCGTTAGCTTGCCCACCTTTATTGGTTCCATTGCGAAAGGCAAATTAATTTATCAATAATAACCAAAACCAGTGTGTGACTTGAGGTGCAGACCTCTTTCTCATTAGAGTCTTTCTTGCACTTTTACCTTCATACTTACATTTTAGGGTCTGTTCTTTTGTACCTTGAGTGAAGAATTTTAAGCTGTACTTCCAACTTTTAGTATTTTTAAAAGTATTTGCATTTTTACTTTGTGATCTTCCCAAAAACCCAAGTTTAACATGTTTCTAGTGGGACCAGAAACACACCTGTGAAATGAAAATATCTGTTTGCTTCTTTTTCTTTAATCATTTTGTGACAGCATATATGTCATTCCACTGGTAACACACATACACTTCTTACACACACTGTTATTTGCTGTCATCTCGTAACGGCCAACGTAGCACCCAATACTGACTTATGTAGTACAATCCTCTTTGTATTATGCATTATCGTCCCTACGGCTTTCATGGATAACATACTTCTTTTAACTTATATTAGTCACGAAAGACGTCATCGAATCTGAGAAAAATTGGTCAAAATTGAATTTGAGTTCGATAACTGATGATGTAAAATTGTAGCAACCCTAATACAGGTGCTGTACATTGTAAGTGCAATGCTGCCAATAACATGTGGTTATTAACAAGCAAATGTCCTGTTTACCAACAACTCCAAACTTTCCATGCCTGTTCCATGGGCCAGGAATGTAGGACTCCTCGGCCTCAGAGGACCAAAGCGGGAGGCGATCTCTAATCCCACACTAGCTCATTAGCCATCCACCCCCCCACAAACACTCCAATTTATGAACATGTTTGTGTCGTTAACCCTCTTTCCCTGTTCTTTTGTAGTTGGTTAATGATTCATCATTTCATATGCAAGTTCAACGTTGCCTTGATCTTTTCAGAAAAGAGCTGGGAAATCAGAATGTCTGCTAATTATACGAGGAGAGAGTGAGATGGGAAAACAACAGTGCAGGATGAAACCCAAGAGCATGTACAAATACACAGTAAAACAAACAACACCATACAAACAGCAGCAAACCAGGCATGCACAAATGAGTATACACATACAGTACAATCACAAACACACACAGACACACACACACACACACACACACACACACAAACGGCTTTGAAACTCATTAAAAAATGTAATTCAAATTTCAATCTCTTAACATTATTAGTCGAATGCATTTGATAATTCATGAGCCTATAAATTTACACAGCCAAAGACAGAACATTAGCAGTAGCTATACTGCATTAGTATCACAGAAACCCCTAAAGGTTAAAATATCATAATCTTTAATGTTTTTGATTATTTATTAACCCACAGTAATTTTTTTACGCTGATATTTAGCTTTATTTGACATTTTTTACACTAATCACGTAAAAGTCCGTAATTAACTCAATTTTTTATTTTCTTTATTTAAGCCCCCAACGCAGTTAGGCCGAATCCCAAATGGTTTCCTATTCACTATATAATGCTCACTACATAGGGTATAACAATGTGCACTACATGCCCAATAGAATGCCATTTGAGATTCAGCCACAGAAAAAGACAGATGCCAATAAGTGCCTGTTAACTAATTACATGTAATATCACTCTGTTTTTTTTTTTTATATGTTATTAGAAAAAGATTACATAATTAAAAATATGCAAAAAATAAAGTACGCCATAAATGCCATGCCTTTATTTAGAGCCCTCCTCTTATATTAAGTGACACAAGGGTCATTTGGCCAAAAGGTTTAGGAAACGTGCGTTTCAATAGACTTACCTTGGGCGACTAAAAGTAAAACATGGATCCTAAATATTCAAATGTGGATTTTCACCTTTCAATCTGTAAATATTATGAAAATCCAAATTGTATTTGAACAGTGAAATGTATTCAGACACACACATCAACACACACACAAAATTCTTACCTGATAGCCAAAGGGGTGGCTTTGCTGTTAGACACGTTTGTTGAGTGTCGGTCCATGTCGGCCTGTCAGGGACGGAAAAGAAGATTCATTATCAAGTAGAACTAATATTTGCAAAACACATTATTGATAGTAAGACCTCAGTTAAGATTGTAATAAAAATGAGAGGACCATCATATGAAAGTCATTACACGAGGAAGTAATTATGTGGAATTATATTCCAGCAATTAATCAAATGTACCATGTAAGGCTACTTTAATATGTGAATGAATGTGTGCGTCTGCAAGTGAGAGCGGGGTTGTTTGTATACAGCATACCATTTATCTGTTTAATTACATAGTAATTACTGAACAGAGTATTTTGATAATTGATCATGTTTGGTGGTAGGGAGGTCTAAAGTTGTGCACGTTATGTAATAATAAAGGGTAAATCCGACTTAAAACTAAAATGTAGCATTCTTTAGCGCAGAATTGCATCTCTAAGCCTCTGCATTTTGGCAGAGTTCATGACTTTGTATAGTTTTTGTGTCACGAAAAACCCAACAGATCGGATCCAAAAAACAACAGATCGGATCCAAATGCAGAAGCCTTTTATTTTATCAGACAAGGGCAGTTCCAATTCGTAGTCGAGAATCAGGCGTATTAATCCAAAAAGCAGAATATCGTAATCCAAAGCAGAAGTATCCGAAGGGCAAATCCGAAGACGAAATCCAAAAGACAGGCAGAGTTCGTAACCAGAAAACCAGACCAGAAAACGCTCGGTAGGATTGATCATAATGATGGCAAAACTTTGCAAAGGGTCCTTGTTCGTATGTGTGTATATATATTGTATTTGTGTATACGTGTCCCAGAAACAGGTGAGTGAACTGGTGAACCGGAAGTGCTAGAACTCCGGGGATCGGGACCTCTGGTGCAGGGTGGTATTGCTTGTGGTGTCGGGGTTGGCCGTGACACTAGTGTTATGTACTTTAGGTTTCAAATCATTTCTAGAACGCTGTAAAACATTGTGTCCAGAATGATGACTCCAAAAGGAAAACGCAAATTGCATAACACAATCAACACTTCAAGAAACCCACTTGTTAGATGAAATGTAAAGTACTGTTTTATTAATAAGGTACACCCAATAATAACAGGTTTTTATACATTTGAGTATTACAAGCAATATATGATCAATTTAAATAGAAAGCATGATACGATTTTTAAGGTTTATGAAATGCTCCGTTTTTTAAGCAGTTGAAACAATTTTAAACTGTGTCTGACTGATGAAATGTTAAAGTGTTACAGCTGAAACTTTAAGGAAGTCCAACTTCCATAAGAGATTAATGCACTATTTCTCAGACTGCTGTAACAGAAAATTAAGGTTGTCGCATCACATGAAAGCTGGTTTATTAAATTCAATGTCCAGCTAGTTTCTCCAAATCATTTTCCAAAAAGATTTACAGATAATATAGTTAATACACCAGGCAACATGATATTAATAATGCATGTGGGTAGCACTCACCAACGTGCCATTCATTACTTCAAGCAATTGAACAAAAAAGCGAGCAGGTCTAACCACATTAACTACAATCCTAAAGAGGTTTTAACATGTATACGAACCATCAGGTTTATGTGTGGTACTTTATTATGTATGTGTGACTGTGCTGCATCTGAATCAAAAGAATCAAAATTCGAAGCAGGTCTTCTCAGGTTGACTAAGGGATCAGGAGGAGAGTAGAGGCAGCCTTGGTGATGGTTTGGATGTACTCTTTATAGTCATTGCCCCCATAGGTCACCAGCAGATAGTTCACGATTCCCACAACACACATGATGGACAAGAAAGAGAGGATTCGTTTTCCGAACAGGAAACCAGGGGTGCTGTAGCAACAAAAAGTATAAAAATTACTCAGTAGCATAATGAGTTGCTCATTTGTCATTTTGTCGTCTCAAAAGATTAAAATGTCACTGTCACAACACTAGGATGCTATGAAGAAGGCCATCTGAAAGTGCAAGAACAGTAACAGGGAGATAGTTGAGCAATGACAATATTAGGACACTACTGACAGTAATCCTGCAAGGTTTGCCAAAGAAGCAAACTGTAACCTTGTTAATGGATAAATCAATCAATGACAACAATGCCAATGTATGGAGAATAAGATGGGATGGTACATTCAGAACTATATAATACACAATATGGCCAAAAGTATGTGGACACCCCTCCTAATTATTGAGTTCAGGTGTTTCAGCCACACCCATTGCTAACAGGTGTATAAAATCAAGCACACAGCCATGCAATCTCCATAGACAAACATTGTCAGTAGAATGGGTCGTACTGAAGAGCTCAGTGACTTTAAACGTGGCACTGACATAAGATGCCACCTTTGCCACAAGTCAATTCGGGAAATTTCTGCCCTGCTAGATCTGCCCTGGTCAACTGTAAGTGCTTTTATTGTGAAATGGAAGTGTCTAGAAGCAACAACAGCTCAGCCACGAAGTGGTAGAACACGCAAACTCATAATGCGGGGCCGCCTAGTGCTGAACCGTGTAGCGCGTAAAAATCATTACAGAGTTCTAAACTGCCTCTGGAAGCAACATCAACACAATAACGGTGCATCGAAAGCTTCATGAAATGGGTTTCCATGGACGAGCAGCTGCACACAAGCCTAAGATCACTATTGATAATGGTCTGGGGCTGTTTTTCAGGTTTTGGGCTAGGCCTCTTAGTTCCAGTGAAGAGTAATGTTAATACTACAGCATACAAAGACATTTTAGACAATTATATGCTTCCTACTTTGTGGCAACAGTTTACTGTTCCAGCATGACTGTGCCCCTGTGCACAAAGCGAGCTCCATAAAGACATGGTTTGATGAGTTTGGTGTGGAAAACTCCAGTGGCCTGAGCTCAACCCCATTGACCACCTTTGCGAGCCAGGCCTTCTCGTCCAACATCAGTGCCTGACCTCACAAATGCTCTTTTGACTGAATGGGCATTAATTCCCACAGACACACTCCAAAATCTTGTGGAAAGCCTTCCCAGAAGAGTGGAGACTGTTATATCCGCAAAAGGGGGGCCAACGCCATATTAATACCCATGGATTTGGAATGGGATGTCCGACAAGCTCTAATAGGTGTGATGGTCAGGTGTCCACATACCTTTGGCCGTATAGTGTATATATAGTATATAAAGCTTTACAGATCCTAGCTTAGGATCATCCTATTGCAAGCATTTCTGGTTTAAAATGAACTTTACTGTTCTGGCATTTAACTGCCACTATCAGACTGACAGCACCATGAAGGTTACAGGCAAATAAACCACATGCCTGCCTTTTACAGAAGTAGGCATAGAGGTCCAGGGCGACTGCTGAGTATTGCAATTATCTCGATTATCTGGTTGTAGTCCAGCCAATCTGATTAAAAAAAATAAATAAAAAAAACATGAGGTAGAAATACTCGCTATGTATAACTGTGCTAAAAATTGTGTATCCAAAATGCTACAAAATGCTAGCTAGATGCAATTTCGATCGTGGTTGCTCAGGCACAAAAAGGGAAAGTAAGCGGTAAAGAAGTCACTTCAATTTCTGTGCCTGGGGGAAAAAACAGGTAGCTGACGTAAGTATATTCTGATTGGTACTTAGGGTGACCTGACATTACCTACTTCCAATATCGTCCTACCAAAACTGAAACCGAATGAAAAAAAAAATCACTCCACTGAAAAGATCAACATTGTTCCTTTCTTGCAGTTAATAGTACAGTTGAGTGCAAAAGTTTGCATACCTTTCTTCAATTCAGGTCTAGAGACCAAGAGGGTCAGGGCAAAACTTTGACCTCTTAAATGATTTTGCCTTACATTTTGGTTTGTTGTCTTGTTTTGGGATACACCCATATTTCATTTTAACTTCTTGGATTTATTTATTAATTTATTTTTGTAAATAAATGATCAAATTTAAGATTTTTTAATCCTGAAGCCATGGGGGATGGAAACTTTTGCGCTCAACCATAAGTTCAACACAGAAGTTATATATATTAGTAAAAAAGGCTAATCATGAAAATTAGTTGACAGGAACTTTGTGTAGTTTTTAGGAATAAACAAGTGTTTAACATAAATTTGCATTTGTTTTTGTCTTATAATTTTGTGATTCTAATCCATAAAAAGTCACCAGAATGAAAGAAACCAACATCTCTGAAATTCAGATTTATGCGGGAGACCACCAGACCCCCCGCTTTGGTTTGGAAAATCTCCCACTTTCAAGTTTGGCAAGTCTGAAAAGATGATGAAGCTGTGTGTGTGTGTGTGTGTGTGTGTTACGGAGCATTATACAAATGTGTTTGTTTCCTTCAGATGGCTGTATAAATGTGTGTGGGTGTGTGTGCACTGTATGAGTGAGCAGCAGATGCACCACAGTGAGGTGTGCCCTCGGCAGCAGCTGGAGCACAAAATGACCCCCGCACCGCATGTACTAGGCCGCAATCCAAAAAGCACGTGCATGGATTTGTTTCACCGTCTCCCTGCGTGTGTATGTGTGCTAAGTCCTGCACCTGCAACCTTTCTAAATCCAGCCCTCCCAACACGCACCCTGAGGGAGGGCTGGATTTAGGGGAGGCAGAGCCAGGTTCTGACCCTCTAATGGAGTTAGCATATGCAGGATGCTGAAGCTCGGCCAGACATTAATATAGATCACCCACCAGGGCCCCAAACACATGATGCCATTTGTCTTCACTAGTGAACCGCTGAAAGGTTCAAATTTGCTGTATTCTCACGAGCCAGGTACCATGGCAGCGCACGCGCCGGAGAGCCGAGCAGTGGCAGGCAGTGAAGAAATGCAGGCAACTCACTCCTGTTACACCACAGAGCTTACGGCCCATACTGATCAGACATAAAGAACTAACAAGGGCTTTGCTTTAAATCTCATGGTCTGTTCACTACTTAGCAACAGATGTCACATAGACCCAGGCGTCTTTTTAGAGCTTCTAACTCTAAAGAAGAGTTTATTTTAATACACCCAATACATCTTATCTTCCTCAGAATGATTAGTAATTTAAACAATATTTATGTAAGTAGGCATACCAAATCCCTTCCCATGCATAATTTTCTACAGGTGGCAGATGTGCGCACATCTGGGAGTGTGAATTAAGAGATGGAGGGAATGTGACAGTCACTACAATCAGCTTCTTTTTTTTCAGATTACAAACACCAGCCTTTTTTTAACACCTTTATATCACCTTGTTACCCTCAGATCATAATAACCCGAACATAATGATTTTCCATGTTTACTGAAATTGAGCCAAGCACATGCAGTTTAATGTCAGAATTTTTTTTAAAATACTGTACCACTTTTAGTCCACTCTTAGAAAAAGGGGTTATTTGGAGAGTTAAGGGTTCCTAGCTCACTAAAAGGGAAACACTCCCCAAGAGAGACAAACCAAAGAACCCTTTAGGGTTCTAGATTGAAATTAAAAGGTGGGGTCAGTGATTTTTGTTAGACAGTGGCACTGGGATTTAGCTAGAGTGGATATTGTCCAAGAAAAACTGAAAAACTTACATTCAAGTTTTTGGCGAACTCCAACCCACACGTGCAACTGTCTTAACAGCGATTAAGCCTATAGTTATTTCTGAGGCCTGAATATTGATGTGCACAATTTGGGTATTAACCCATCACTATGCACGCTTACCTCTGCATACAGCCCAATACAGTATGTACACTAAAATGCTTTTAAAAATAATTAATTTAGTTCCTGAATATAAAAAAAAAAACTATATAGAGCAGTAAACAGTAAAAAACTAAAACAAATACATATTTGGTGTGAGCAGCCTTTGCCTTTAAAACTGCATCAATTCTCTTAGGCACACTGTCGTCAGTTTTATTAGGAAATCGGCTGGTAGGTTGTTCCAAGAATCTTGGAGAACTTGCCAAAGTTCTTCTGCAGAATTTGGCTCTCACTTGCTTCTGTCTCTGCAGGTAAAATCCCAGACAGCCCTAATTATGTTTTTATCTAATATCTTACTTTCTTTAATGACTTTCTCTGTAATGTTTCTCCGTAACATAAATTTTTTTAGGGTGCAGTTCATTATTTTTATTAGTTGAAATTGCTCTCAGAGCCAGGGGATTTGCACTGGGCAGAGAGAGTGAGAGAGCGCAGGGGATGTGGGTGGCCTACAGACTACTGTAGGAGCTATTTAGAGACATTAGGTCAGCAAAATGGCTAGCATGAAAATGCTGAGTCAGACGGTCAGGTGTTCAGTGGTGACCATGCGAGCACAAAGCAAACTGTGACTGAATCTATGTTTGGTACCATGGTGTGACCTTGAGTGTGAGAGATTTGCTTTATAAATAAAATGAATTATTATTAGAGGCTTACTTAGAGAAGCTTAAACCAACATGACTTCACAGAGCTTAATTACCCGTTTTTGAAACATTTGTGCCGTTATCTGGATTGTGTTCTTGATCTCTTCAACAGCTTTTCTGAATGATTGGTAGTATTCTTCAGCCATATAGTACTCCAGTCCTCCATAGTCTACCAGGTTGTTTGGTTCATTGTTAAGTGGACTTCTGCGCTTAGCAGTAGCAAACAGTTTAAACATTACATTTACATTTAAAGCATTTAGCAGACGCCCTTATCCAGAGCAACTTACAGAAGCGCTTTGCGGTCTCCATTGAAAAAAAACATATCTTCACGCTAGTACAAATAGGCCATGGTCTAGGGAGGAAGTCCAAGAGAGGAAGGCAAGTGTATTGGAGCTTGTCCAAGGGGAGGTTGAAGTCTCCCAGGAGAGGTAGTGGGGTCCCGCCCGAAATTTTTTATGAATTTTTTGGAAAATTGAATGTTTGGAAATCTAAAATTTGTTTTTTTCTAATGACACACTAATGCAGAAGACATAAAATTAAGAGAAAATTTATATTATAAAAAGACTTTTGCACAGCACTGTACTTACCTGTACAATGCGTTCATACTGAGAAATATGAACAAATGTAGTATAATAAAAAAGAAAAACAGATGATGGACTATATTTGCCAAAAAAAAAAAAAAGTCCGGAGCGATGGACTATTTTGGCACTAACGTTTCCCGTCATGCACCATAGAACAGAAGGGGAGGGGCTTGTAGCATATAACAGACAGAATCAACACAACTACCAACGATGGCGGTAGAGAGCTTGTCTCCATTTCAAAAGTGTAATTATTAATAAACTCTACATTAAAATAAAAAAAATGCACATAGTACAGCAAATATTGTTGGTAAAGTTAGCTAGTTAACATCAGGTAGCGCTGAACGCAGTCCAGCACTCTATAGTACAAAACAGTTCATATCTGAATTTAACAAACCTCTTATGTATGGACCACTTAAATATACAGTACTGTGCAAAAGTCTTAAGAACCCTAAAAAATGTTTGCTTTAGTGTGTCATTAAAAAAGAGCTAATTTTAGGTTTCCAAACATTCATTTTCCAGAAAATTAAATGTTTCAGAGTAATTAAATAAAGAAAGTAGGATATTAAGTAATAGAGCACTTTTTAGATAAAAACATAATTAGGGCTGTCTGGGATTTTACCTGCAGAGACAGAAGCAAGTGAGAGCCAAAGTCTGCAGAAGAACTGTGGAAAGTTCTCCAAGATTCTTGGAACAACCTACTAGCCGATTTCCTTATAAAACTGCACAACAGTGTGCCTAAGAGAATCGATGCAGTTTTAAAGGCAAAGGCTGCTCACACCGAATATGTATTTGTTTTAGTTTTTAATTGTTTACTGTTCTATATAGTATTTTTTTTATATTCAGGAACTAAATTCATTATTTTTTAAAAGCATTTTCGCTTTACAGAACTACTTTATATGTGCCTAAGACTTTTGCACAATACTGTTTTATATGCCTTATACGCGGGTCAGAGACAGACAATCTTCTAGACTTTTAAGCATTAGGTCCTGGAGACGCAGCTGTAGTGTTTTCCCTAAACAAACACACCTGATCACCCATTATCAGCAAGGTCAGGTGTGTTAGAGCAGGAAAAGTGAAAACTCTGCAGGACATGTGGTCCATTGCAGGCCTGGGAGACTGCTATATTTGGGTAGAGGATTATAGCAGTACTGGACTGTAATGATCCATGTGCTGATAAATAAGGCTCATAGACATGCTCAAATATAGTTCAGTGTGTTTTTATGGCGCCAGTTCAGGTAGGGTGCAGTTCATTATTTTTATTAGTTGAAATTGCTCTCAGAGCCAGGGGATTTGCACTGGGCAGAGAGAGTGAGAGAGCGCAGGGGATGTGGGTGGCCTACAGACTACTGTAGGAGCTATTTAGAGACATTAGGTCAGCAAAATGGCTAGCATGAAAATGCTGAGTCAGACGGTCAGGTGTTCAGTGGTGACCATGCGAGCACAAAGCAAACTGTGACTGAATCTATGTTTGGTACCATGGTGTGACCTTGAGTGTGAGAGATTTGCTTTATAAATAAAATGAATTATTATTAGAGGCTTACTTAGAGAAGCTTAAACCAACATGACTTCACAGAGCTTAATTACCCGTTTTTGAAACATTTGTGCCGTTATCTGGATTGTGTTCTTGATCTCTTCAACAGCTTTTCTGAATGATTGGTAGTATTCTTCAGCCATATAGTACTCCAGTCCTCCATAGTCTACCAGGTTGTTTGGTTCATTGTTAAGTGGACTTCTGCGCTTAGCAGTAGCAAACAGTTTAAACATTACATTTACATTTACAGCATTTAGCAGACATCCTTATCCAGAGCGACTTACAGAAGCGCTTTGCGGTCTCCATTGAAAAAAACATATCCTCATGCTAGTACAAATAGGCCATGGTCTAGGGAGGAAGTCCAAGAGAGGAAGGAGGCAGATGGATTGGAGCTTGTCCGAGGGGAGGTTGAAGTCTCCCAGGAGAGGTAGTGGGGTCCCGTCTGAAGGGAAGAGACTCAGGAGACTGTCCAGCTCTTCTATGAAGTTTCCTAGGGGGCCTGGTGGGTGATAGATAACAATAATGTGAAGAGTGATGGGAGAGGTAACAGTAACAGCATGGAATTCAAATGATGAAATGTTAAGGTGAGACAGTGCAAGAGGAATTGTACCCATTTTTACAGTGCCCATGAAATCAAAATTGGTGTTTCAAAGCTTTTTGTATATGTCTCTTGGCGTTATGGACACCAATATGCCAGTGTATTTGGAAAATAAATCTCATTTTAATTACTCTTTACAATGCACATGTCCCACCCCCCTAAAAACATAACTACTGCCAGGTATTGCTCAACAGCTAGTTAGCAGCAAACAGGGGTTGTTGGAATGATTTTGGTTGTGCATCTCATTCGCTGTCCATAATCTGTCGATTGTTGATTGATCTCAGCTCCAACATGCACGGCCTCACTCCAAAAACATACGGCGCCTCGTCGTCAACAGGCATAGGCAAGGGCGGCGATGAGAAATCCACCATAGTTGAAAGCTCTCTTCAAATTCTCGGCTGTTCTCTGTATTTGACTAGTTTGGTAAGCTACTGTTGAGTTTGTTTTGATTCACCTGGGGTTCGGCGTTATTGACTGTTGTGGAAATCAGTCAACGTTGAAATACGTCAAGATAAAAAACCAAATCTCGACTCTCAAGTCATTTCATTGGCAATTTTTAAAAAAAAAGTTACATCTAGCATTTATTGGGTTCTGCAGTTTTTCTCTCTGGGGAAACTCCTAAAGGTTAAGTAGAACCATACAAGAGAGGGTTTCCCTTTCAGAAAAAGGTTCAAGTTGAACCACATTAGAAAGCTAGAACCTTTAGAGTGTTGATATCTCTATAACTGCATCTCTCTTACTCGAAGAACTGAGGAGCAGCGATGCTCTAAAGACAACGTGGAATTTCGTCCCACCAGCGGGATGGCACACCTAACGATTTGGCCCATGTCTGTTTGATTCATTCTGATTTTCAGCCTCATGATGGCCTGATTTACTGGCATTGACATGTTCTTGGTCATCACGTTGAGAGACAACACTTGCGGCCTCAAAAAGCAAATTCCACATCAACAATCGACTCTTGGCATTTAGTTCGCTCTCTTGTGCATGAAGTAATGATACACTGACACACAGCTGGCCAAAAAACAACTGAACAGCCATCTGTCCAATTACTTATCAAATCCTGAAATGGGAGATTATGCATAAAAAGGCCAATCCCAGCTAACACTTTTTAGGTTAACAGAATGTTTTCCAAACATTACTGTTCAAGAAACTTTTGGTTCCAAGTATGTTCAATCTGTCCAGTTTTCTGGGTGTCCCACATTTTTTAGTTGTAGGAACGTTAACACTGACGTTTCCAAAATGTTTGCTTTTGTGTAACTGGGAAGGTTGTGTGAACAAATGTTCTAATAACATTGGGAAGCAAACCATTCTTACAGAAGATGTTTTCAGAACATTGCAGGAACGTCGTTTTTGGAATGTTACAGCCCAACCTTCTTAGAACCTGTTGAATACTTATTGAATGTCCTAATAAGGTTCTCTGTTAGCCGAGGTATGATGCCTATATGGTTCACTGAATCTAGATATCAATATCATTAACCTCAAAGTCATTGCTGCATCTCAAATCCAGTGTGCTACAGTCAAAACAACAAGAATCGTCTCACTGGCCGGTTACTTTCTCAGTCTCTCTGCTACACTGTCTCTTAGTTTTACTGCATCTGTCTATTTTTTATTCTCCCCAGCCCTCTGTCTCATTAATGACAGTGCTTTGTCAATGCATAGTCGTTGTTAGGAACAAAGAGAGACAGAAAGTGAGCAGGGATGAGAAAGAAAAGAGAAAGAAAAGTGAAGTCTGATAGAAGATGGGGACGAAGAGACAGGTGGAATTACGTTGGAGCAAGTGAGAGCACAGTGAAGAAATGGAGACAAGAAAAAGAGAGATGGAATGAACAGAAAGCACTGCAGAGTGGAGGAAGGACAGAGAGAGAGCAAAAGAGATGGAGCGATGGTGGAGGCGGAAGCGCTGGCCTCAGTCAGGCGTTTTATTCTGGGAGCCGTAGCTCACTGAGACACTGAGGCTGATCTGACGGGGTCAGAGTGAACACAGCATCTCATACAGGACCCTCCCCCTCTCTCTCATTTTCCCTGCGGTTGCTTTCTGCTCACGTCTCCCTCGGTTTGCCCACGCTCCTGCCCGCCTCTGTTAGAGGCCACTAAATATCTGAGGCACGGGGGAATTGCCAATCCTATGAGAGTCTGTACCCTCTCCAACCTTGCTCTCTGTTCGCTTTTATCAAATGCATTTATGAAGCCAAACACTTCTGGCTCGCCAGGTCGGCTGATTTGATTTTTTCGCTCGCGTTCCCTTTCTCCAGGGGGGTGAATTTATGAAGGAGGAAGGGGAAGAGACGGATGCATATGCAGCTCTCTGCGCCGTTCGGCTCAGTCTCCAGAGCCAGCGTGATACTGCAGAGCATTGCTTAATACAGCACTGACAGTCTGCTTAGCCATTCTGGAAGTACTGTAGCTTTTTTTTTTTTTTCATAATTGAAGACATGATGTGTCAATTAACAAAGAACTGACATTTGGTTGATCACCAATAAAAAAGGAGGGCAATAAATGTGGACATTTGAAATTGCAAAAGGTTATGTTGAATGTCTGAGTCGACCTGATCATTTTACAATTTTTAGACTCAAAGCATTATCTGAAAATCCTATTATTTCATGAGTAGATGTCTGTTTGTTACTGTAATGCTTTCTGCTTTCGCGATTATAGGTTCATGGTGAGGCGTGATACAGTGCTGGTAAACACTTTAGTGGAAGTCCACATTTATAAGGTTTAACAGTGTAAACGGGTGGAACCTGTAACAAAGCCTAGCAATGCAATCTCTCATATTGAGGACTCAGCACTTATGGAATGTTTAATAGTTCACATCAACATCAAAAGTGTTTACTGACTTTAGAGAGCAAAACAGCTTTGTTGCTGAAAGAAACTAGATTAATGATTGCATAAGTAATTATGTTACTTCAGGTAAAATGCTATGACAGAATGTTTGAGAGAGAAATATATATATATATACATATCATTCTAGCTCTTT